>CM038669.1:703655051-703860309 GCA_021605145.1 Aegilops bicornis
TACCGGTTCGTGGCACGAACCGGTACTAAAGGTCGTCGTACATAAACCCTTCGTCCACCCGAGCTCGTTCTGTTCTTCCACTTTCCCCTCACTTCCTCTGTTCTTCCCTCTCTTCCTCGAGCTCATCACAAATTTTGCCCAAAATTTGTCAAGATTTGAAGGCCCCCATCCATTCAAATGATCACAAAGGTTAGCAACTTTGTCCTTTCATCTCTCATTGCTAGATTAGCTCTTGCAATGCTTTGTATAGTGATTAATTTGTGAGTTTAGTAATTTGGAAGGAATTATATGTGCTAGTATTTGATTTATATGCAATTTGAGGTTAAAAATAACACTTAGTTTGCATATGTAGGTGTGGTTTACTTAGTGCCTTCTAAATCTCCGTCGTAACCACCGTCGATCGCCCGCACTGCCCGTCCGTCGGCACCACCTGTGGTGAGGCTCTTGTCCATGAATGTTTTACATTACCAAATTGATGTTTGTGTGATTTGGATATATAGTTACTCGTATAATTATCTTACCCTACGTTGTTTGTTATACATAGTGCCATGGTTTTGATATCCGTCCCCGTCGGCCCTCGTCCTTGTTATGATTCGGATGTGGTATATTCTCTTTTAAAACTAGTTGTTGCATTTTCGTGTTTATGACAAATTATGTCCATCAAGTTGACATAGATATTTTTATCTAGGAGGTATGTGAACCGGAAATTCCAACCGACCCTATTGTCGAGAGGTTAAATTTAGTTGAAAGAGAAAAGCAGTATTTGAAAGAAAAATTGAAAAGAATTGAGGGAGAGAAGATGGAATTGGAGTTGCATGTTGCCGATGTAAATGTCGATGATCACAAGATCAAGATGGAGAAAATGCGGTTGAAGATTAGAAAGATTAGAAAATATGCCATTGATAGTGTGGCTTGGTATCATTATGCCGTTGGATCAATTGTTACCTTAGTTGCGATCTTGATCGCATTTGTTGTTGCATTTAAATTCTTTAGCTAGAGAGTTATTTGTATGTTGCATTTAATTAAGTGTTGTATATGAACTTTATATATGAACTTGTATTAATTTGGTCTATTCGGTGTTGTATAATGAAGATGAGCCGACAATGGATGTATGATAACCGATGCTCTCCCGAGTTCATTAATGGCGTGCATACTTTTACGCTTCGCTGTCACCGAGGCAAACAAGCGGGCGGATGGTTTTATGCCTTGTCCATCTGCTTTGGTCAGAAGAATGGTCACAAGCATTTACGCCAAGAACCATTCACGCCCACCTATTTGAGTCGGTTCATGCCCCACTATAATGTTTGGACCAAGCACGAAGAAAGAGGGGTTATGATGGAAGACAATGAAGAAGAAGAGGATGACGATATCTATCCTGGCCATGGGTTCCCCGAATACAATGATACAACAATGGGGGAAGAAGCTGAGCCGGCAATGCGGGAAGAAGCTGAAGAAGAGGCATCAGATGAGCCCGCTGATGATCTATGTCGGGCCATTGCCGATGCAAAGAGAAACTGCGCAAATGATCTGGAGAGGACGAAGTTGCATCACATGTTAGAGGATCACAAGAAATTGTTGAACCCGAATTGCGAAGCTGACAAAAAAAAGTTGGGCACCACACTGGAACTGCTGCAATGGAAGGCAGAGAATGGTGTATCTGACAAGGGATTTGGAAAGTTGCTGGTAATGAAAAAGAATATGCTTCCAAAGGACAACGAATTTCCCAAGAGTACGTATGAAGCAAAGAAGGTGGTCTGCCCTCTAGGGTTAGAGGTGCGTAAGATGCATGCATGCCCTAATGACTGCATCCACTACCGCGGTGAGTACGAGGATTTGAACGCTTGCCCGGTATGCGGTGCATTGCATTATAAGATCAGTCGCGATAACCCTGGTGATGTCGAGGGCGAGCGCCCCAGGAAGAAGATTCTTGCCAAGGTGATGTGGTATGCTCCTATAATACCACGGTTGAAACGTTTGTTCCAAAACAAAGAGCATGCGAAGGCGATGCGGTGTACCTGAGAAGACCGTAAGAAAGACGGAAAGTTGAGAGTACCCGCCGACGATTCGCAATGGAGAAAAATCGAGAGAAAGTCTGAGGAGGAGTTTGCAGGTGACCCAAGGAACGTATGGTTTGGTCTAAGCGCAGATGGCATTAATCCTTTTGGGGAGCAGAGCAGCAACCATAGCACCTGGCCCGTGACTCTATGTTTGTATAACCTTCCTCCTTGGTTGTGCATGAAGCGGAAGTTCATTATGATGCCAAAGGTGCTCATCCAAGGCCCTAAGCAAACCCGCAAGAACGACATTGATGTGTACCTAAGGCCATTAGTTGAAGAACTATTACAAGCTGTGGAATGGAACAATGTATGCGTCGTGGGATGAGCAGACGGGAAGAATTTGACCTAAAGGCATTGCTGTTTGTGACCATCAATGATTGGCCTGCTCTCAAGAACCTTTCGTGACAGACAAACAAGGGATACCGCGGATGCACGCACTGCTTGGATGATACCGATAAAGATATATTTGGAGAATTGTAGGAAGAATGTGTACACAGGACATCGTCGATTTCTTCCGAGCAGGCATCCCGTGAAGAAAGAAAGGCAAGCATTTCAAAGGTGAGGCGGATCACCGGACGAAGCCTCGCCACCGTATCGGTGCTGATGTACATGATATGGTCAAGGATTTGAAGGTAATCTTTGGAAAAGATCTGGCGGACAACCTGTTCCGAAGGACGCTGACGGACGCGCACCCATGTGGAAGAAGAAATCTATATTTTGGGACCTGCCATATTGGAAAGAACTAGAGGTCCGCTCCGTCGACGTGATGCATGTGACGAAGAATCTTTGCGTGACCCTACTTGGCTTCTTGGGCGTGTATGGGAAGACAAAAGATACACCAGAGGCACGGGAGGATCAGCAACGTATGCACGGAAAAGACGGGATACATCAGGGTCAGGCCACGCTCTTACCAAAGAAGAGAAGGAAATCTTCTTTGAATGCACACTCAGCATGAAGGTACCGTCAGCTTCTCGTCGAATATAAAGGGAACAATAAATATGGCAGAGAAAAAGATCCAAAACCTAAAGTCTCATGACTGCCACGTGATTATGAGGCAACTGCTTCCGGTTGCATTGAGGGGGCTTCTACCGGAAAACGTTCGATTAGCCATTGTGAAGCTATGTGCATTCCTCAATGCAATTTCTCATAAGGTAATCGATCCTGAAATCATACCAAGGTTACAGAATGATTTGGTGCAATGTCTTGTCAGTTTCGAGTTGGTGTTCCCACCATCCTTCTTCAACATCATGACGCACGTCCTAGTTCACCTTTGCGAAGAGATTAACATTTTGGGTCATGTATTTCTACACAATATGTTCCCCTTTGGGAGGTTCATGGGAGTCTTGAAGAAATATGTTCATAACCGTGCTAGGCGTAAGGAAGCATCTCAAGGGCCATGAAAATGAGGAGGTCATTGAGTTTTGTATTGACTTTATTCCTGACCTTAAGCCGATTGGTGTTCCCGAATCATGCATAAGGGCAATCGGATGGAAAAGGCACGCTAGGAGGATCAAATAATATGTATGGACGGGCATTATTCTCTCAACTGAAGCACACTACGCTTCTCTGCAATTCCGCCTTTGGTGGCTCCGTAGATATGGAGGAACACAAGAATTTTCTACACTCCAAACACCCGAGAAATCGACGACTAGATTACACGTGAACAAACGAGGACTTTCACGGTTGGTTGCGTAAACGTGCCATGAATGATGGCGATATTCAAAATGACCTGTACTCGCTGTCCGATTACCATCTTGAATATAATGACCTTCAAAGGGTACCAGATAAATGGGAATACATTTTACACGATCGCCCAAGATAAGAAGACCACCAACCAAAACAGTGGTGTCCGCTTTGATGCAACAACCAACACGGGAAAGGAAACATATTATGGTTACATAGAGGACATATCGGAACTTAACCATGGAGGTGATTTGAAGGTCCCTTTGTTTCGGTGCAAATGGGTCAATATGACACGAGGCGGGGTAACGGAAGACCCGTAGTACGGAATGACAACAGTGGATCTCAACAATCTTGCGTATGCAGACGAACCATTCGTCCTAGCCAATGATGTGGCGCAGGTTTTTTATGTGAAAGACATGTCTACCAGGCCGAGAAAAAGAAAAGATAAGGAAGCGAATGGATCATACGACGAGCCAAAGCGCCACATAGTTCTTTTCAGAAAAGAAACATCGTGGGACTGGATGACAAGATGTACATGTCGAGAAGATTATGAAAAGTTTGATGAAATTGCTCCATTCACGGTGAATATTGACCCGAGCATCCGGTTAAATGATGAAGATTTTCCATGGCTACGGGCGCAAAGGGACACACGCTGAAGAAAAAGTTTCACACCCAAAGATCCGGGATGTGATCGGCTTCACTATCATCACTTTCTTTCCGTGTTTCACACCCGTGAGGGAATCTCTGTAATAGTTAGGGTAGTTATATGTTTTGGCATTTGAAACGCGAAGAAATTTTATGTGCAAACAAATTCTTTCATGCATTTACTTGATTTTTTCAGCTTAAATGACCCTGAAATTGAAAGCATTTCAAATGAACTCAGAAAAGGTTGAAAGTTGGCATGGTATCATAATTTCACCCACATAGCATGTGCAAAAAGTAGAGAGGGTTACGGCAAAAACTGGATGCACTTCGTGTACAAAATGGACAATCTCTTTCGAAGTGTGAGGGTTTCGGACGAAAACTCATCTGTTACAAAGGCATTTCATTTTTAAATAACCTAAGTATTACCAAATTGAATATAATGATAAAACACACTAATATTAAACATAAGAAAAAAGAATCACTGAAAAATCTTTTTTCAAAGTTAAGTTATTCACAAACTAGTGATTCACACAAATTTTAAATAATTCAAAATTTAAACTATTCAAATTTGAAAACTACCGGCACTAACAGAAAGTTTGTAATTTTTTGTACCTAAAGCAAAAATATTCACAAAGAAACTCTAAATACAGCAAAAAACAACTCAAAATAAATGAAACAAAAACAAATAAAGCAAAAAAATTAAGAAAATAAAAAAGCCCGCCATACAGGCCAAAGCGTACATACGACTAGAAACACAACATTTTGTTGGGCCAGATGGAGGACCGCAAAGGCCCAAGAGGGCCCAAGGGAAGAACGAGCAGGTAGGCCCAAGAGGGCCTGCTTAGGAGAGGAGTTTCGAGAGAGCTACCAGACCGGGCTTATAAACCGGTGCGGTAGCCCCTCGACTAGCGAGTGGGACTAAACTTGTCACATCAAGCTTGCGTCAGTACACCCACTTTAGTACGGGTGGTGGCTACAACCGTACTAAAGAGGCGATCTTTAGTACCGGTTGGTGCCACCACCCGGTACTAAAGGGGTGCGCTTCCCGCCAGCTTGGCAAGTTAAAACAGACCTTTAGTACCGGTTGGTTGCACCAACCGGTACTAAAGGTCCATCCTATATATACAACAGTTGAAAAAAATTCAGTTTCCCTCTCTGTTTCTTCCCTCAAAATCCGCGTCGCCCTCGATCAACGCTTGCCGCCACCTCGGCCGTCCCCCGCCCTCAAATCGCCGCCCTCGGCCGACGCCGCCATCGAGCCATCCTCGTCCTTGTCGCGCCTCGCCCATCATCGCGTGCCCCTTCGCCGCTGCCGCCTCCCCTGTCGCCCGTCATTGCCGCCGCCTGAGCTCGCCGCCATGTCCACACACACACACACACACACACATTAGTTTGTTTGTTATAAATTTTTCTGTTTTTTAGTTATAGAAATGTTAGAAATTATTCTGTTTTTTAGTTATAGAAATGTTAGTTATATAGAAATGTTATAATTTTTTTTCTGTTTTTTAGTTATAGAAATTATTCTGTTTTTTAGTTATAGAAATTATTCTGTTTTTAGTTAGATGAATTAGATTAATGTCAAATTATTAGAATTTGCATATATATAGAATTTTAGTTATCACAATCCAATCATTTAAAAAATGTTACTTTTTGTGGGCATATATTATTTGTTCTCGACGATATGCCCGGCCCGCATCCTCGCTTCGTCGAATTCGCTCATGAGGACGCCCCGCTCTGTGAGGACCCATGTCCGGACCCAGGCTCCTTGGCCTGGCACCGGAGGTGCTACCTAGAGGGGCGCGCCGCTTGGTGAGGAACCCGGCCTCGGGTCCCGTCGTCGACCCTGATGTCCTTTGGTGGCGTTCGCGTGGGCCACATTCGGTGCAGAGGGAGCCGGCGCCGCCGGTGGTGGTGCGTCACCGTGTCAGGGAGGAGGACGAGCACGTCCATCGCTACATGGGTGCTATGGACGCCAGGTTCTCCAATACATGGCAGGTTCTTTGGGCAGATGACCGGAGATATGATCCTGTGACGGTTCCTTCTCTTTGGGTGTCCACCGCACGCCCGTGAACCGCGAGTGGCCTAGATTCTTCCGTAGTACTCGATCTTTATTAGGTACCTAGCGGTGATGTATTCGATATATAATATTCGAGAAGATGTATTCGAGATTATATATATTAAGACGACGATGTATTCGAGATTATATATTAATCGAAGCGATGCATATATTATGTACTATATATATGATTCAGTTTTTCCTTATTGATTGCATCCATGCATTGTAATTTGAATACTAAATTGTTTTATATTTCTTCTGTATTTGTTAAGTAAAAGCTATGGTGGACAATACCGGCAGAGAGGGAGAAGAGGAATTGTTCGACATCATACGCATCCCTCACAGGCTAGATGATCTGAATGAAGCAGATGACGGCTCCCAATATCTGAACAATACCGGAGAGGGTGATGAAAAGATATTCGATCTCGACGACCGAGCGGACGAAGTCATGAACTATGATTATGATTATGATGACACAGACAATGTTTGTGATGACACAAACAATGCTGATATTCAAATAACAAAGACTACCGGTGAGGTATATTTATATAAGCAGGCATCATGGTGATCATCACATGTGTTTTTCATTGAAGATATATTAACGAATCGATCTTTCTTCTTTCAGCCCTCCGGATCGAGCAAATCTGCTTCTACAGACAGCAGGACAAAGCAACGCCTGGGCAGATTGTTGAAGGATGGTGTAAAGTACAACATCGAATCCATCAAACCTAGTGGCGAACCCCTCACGCCTAAGAACATTGCGAACAAGTGGACTCGTCAATGCGGAGTTCTTGTGAAGGACAAACTCCCGATCTCCATTCAATAATGGAAAGAGCCAAAGACTAAACGTCCAGGTGTTACTTGGGTTGATGACAGAGCCAAAAAAGTCCTTTGGGAATCTCTGATGGAACATTTCACCCTACCAGATCATTTCACTGAAGCTGATGTGGAGAAAGTCAAGGGCGCTGCTCTTAAGAAGATGGCAATTGCATTCAACACCCACAAGAAAACTGTATGGGCCAACTACCTTGCTGCAGAAACGAAGACTCCAGAATTCACGGGAACACTGGAGAAGCAAAGAGAACACTGGGAGGATTTCGTGACCTTCAAGGATTCAAAATTATCTAAGGAACGGTCGATAAAAAACAAGGCAAATGCCGCAAAAAAGACGCAGTTCCATAGGTTGGGTCCAGGTGGCTACGCGGTGGGAATGCCTAAGTGGGATAAGTCCGAGCAAGAGGTGGAGGATGCAGGGGTCACTCCGGTTACATTAGAGCTGGCCCCAGTCTGCGTAACTTGGTTCTATGCGCATGGGGGCGTTGGACCGAAACGATGTGCCTGGTTTCGAAGAAGGCAAGTCTAAAAGGAGCCGAACAAAAGATACTTGACGCAATAGAAGAAGCTCGAAGGGGGGTGTTCATGCCAAACAGAGAGAATGACGAGCTTACGCGCGCCCTGGGAAATCTTGAACACCCGGGAAGAACACGAGTCAAGGGCGTTATTCCCTGGTATGAGGGCTTTTCAGAATGGAACGAGGACTACGGGACCCGTGCAAGAAGAAAGATGGAGGAGGAGAAGAAGAGGAAGCTGGAGGAGAAGCAGAGGAAGCAGGACGCAGAACGCCTTCAAGGCCTAGAAGCAAGGCACGCGGACTTGGCACTCAAATTCCAGCAGCAGCAGATCGATTCACTTAGCCAGGAAAGGGGGTCTCAGAGCGGCAAAGAAGAAGCGGATGATCGCCCCGCATTGGATAGCACCGTCCCCATCCATGCCGAGAAGCAGCGTTGGTTCTGCCCGGGCGACACACTGCTGGATACATACCTCGTGGATGACATCATAGGGAACACTAACCGTGAGCTACACTCCAAAATGAAGAACATATCCATGAAGGTGGCGGACGGCGTTGCTTTTACAATTACCCCCGAAGCAACCTTCCATTGCATCCCGATTCCAGAGGGCTATGCTCGTGTCTTGGTTGATGAAGTGGTGGACCCATATTCGGAGCTAGAGCTTGACATTCCTGGAGGTGAAGACGAGCGCACACTGGGAGAGGCCATACATCGTATCATCCTATGGAGAAAGGATTGCATCATCTTTCGAAGTCCACCGACACCGCGTCATCTGCCGACTCCTCCTCGAAGTCCGCCACCGAGTCAGCAGACTCCCGCTCCTCCAAGTCCATGAACGCGTGAGCTAACTCCTCCTCGAAGTCCGGCACCTCCTCCAAGTCCCCGAACGCGTGAGCTGACTCCTCCGGTTTCAAGTCCGGCACAGCGTCATGCCACTTCTCCGGTTTCAAGTCCGGCACTGTGTCAGGCCACACCTCCTGCTTCAAGTCCGGCACATCATCATGCCACTTCTCCTGCTCCAACTCAGCCACGTCGGCCCGTCTCCGCCGTCTCAGCAATCGCAAAAGAGACACGCCGCAGCTATGGTGCATAGCGGTACGAGTCGAGGTAGTTCAGGAAGTACAAGCGGAGACAAGCAATATAAATATGGTCCAAGCCTTGCTCCTCTTCCTCAGAGGCCTTACGACATGACCGAGGAGCAAACGCAGGCCATAGTGCAGGCCGAAATGGGCCGCCCATTTTGGACCGAAACCGGCACCGCCGCCAAAGGAGAAAGTGCCTGAGAAAACGATTGACCACTTCATTCGTATGTCTAGAGAACCAGCTCCCAAGCCTGTTGACTCGAACTATGAGCGCCAAATCAGGAAACTACATCGAGAACGGCTAAAGAAGGAAGCGAGCTCGAGCTCGAGCCAACAAGCAGCCGGGCAAAAATGCGGGAAAACCGTTCCCAATTTGGGGAGAACAGTAGGCGCAATCGATCCCCCTGCTTGTTGTGCCAACAACACATGAGAGGAGGCCGCGCGCTCAATATTATTGTGGGCAAACCGTTAAAGTTCCCCAGCTAGGCGATGTGGTAATAACGGAGGAGCATATAATGCAGGCTGAAATGCTCAAGATCTCTGTTGGACAACTCTTTGAAATTGAGCCCATGTCTCCGCTTAGAGAGGAGGAAATAAAATGGAAATATGTCCGAGGCCAACCTTTGGTCAAGCCAGACAAGGTCAAGAACCTCCCAACGAGAATGTATGAATTGCATCAATGGTACATGAACATTACCAAGATTTCCAATCGAGAGTCCCTCATGGTGAATGTCAAGAAGGAGCATTACTTCCATGAGAAAGCTCAGGCGTTGAGTATTCAGAACTATTTCTGAGTTATACAATCAAGACGCGACTCGACAAATCTATCGTCGGTTGCTATTGTCTCAGAAGTGATTTCTTTCTCGTAATTTTGATCAATCATTACATGTAATTATCCTCACTATATATTCTTTTCTCTAGTATTATATGCAGGATGAAGATGTATGAAATGAAAAAATCTGGACGCTATGGCATTGGGTTCATTGACCCAAATACCATTAATGAGTACACATGGAATCTTCCAACTTCTAAAGCAAGTGTAGAGGAAAGCATGCTAGAGTTCTTGAAGCGCCTCAATACCAATGAAGATATACTATTTCCTTACAACTTCCTGTGAGTTAATACAAATTCTGTTTTTGCTTACTAGCTAGCTAGATGTTAATAATTAAGTGTATAAGGTTTACGATAGTTGATTAATTTTATGCACATGCCCGCTTAATTAAGACATGCAAACGTGTGCGTATGCAGTTTCCATCGGATCTTGTTAGTCATTAAAGTTGACAAAGCAATAGTCGAAGTACTGGACTCACTACTTAAAGAAGATAAAGACTACACCATCATGAAGGGGATAGTCAACAAGTAATTTCAATCATTATTAACTATATCTCTGCCTATTATTAGTTCGTCATTTCGATATGAACTATTTAATAACCCTTTATTAATTTTCTTTGTCGTTGAGCAGGGGCTTGGGCAAAGTTCATCAAGGTGACTCCAGGCGAATGGCCAAAAAAGTTGTTTTGGCATCGACCAAAGGTAAGTAATTAAGTAGTACTAGCTAGCTAGCATCTCTTTAAATCTTGTTTCAATACCATTAATTAATTATCATGCTTGATTAATCATTATCTGATTCAATTCCATTCTCGTGAAAGGCCCCGGCAAAGCGCGTCGGGAATGATCTGTAATGCATTCTACGTTTGCAGAACATTCGCATGTTGGCGTCCGAAAGGAGCAGATCTCAAAGACTGAGGACTGGGTACGCTTTTGTCGTAACACTATTCACACCATTATCGATATCTTGTCACAGAACTAATACACATGCATATTGATCTCCTTCTTAACAGCTTCGGAGAGGTGCGGGATAAGCTCCTACCGGTGGATCGCATACTAGCACTTCAAGAGGAAATAGCCGGATTTTTGCTCGACCAGGTCATAGATCCCAATGGAGAATACTATTACCCGCTACCGCCCCCATGAACCACTTGTCATCGTGTTCAAGGCACCAAAGGCAACATGTAGGAGAAATTATATATGTATATACATGTGTATGTGTGAATAGTTAGTGGTGTTGGTTGTGAGACATTCGATGATATATATATATATATATATATATATATATATATATATATATATATATATATATATATATATATATATGTTCTACATAATGAGAAAATCTATTTATATATATGCATAACGTATACAATTTGTAGTATCGTGAAATACCAGCAAAACAAAAAATAATTAAATGGAAAATAAAGCCAACCCTCCCCCAAACATTTAGTACGGTTGGTGTTACCAACCGGTACTAATGTCCTACACGCATCTGGCCTGGCTCGTACACGTGGTGACATTTTAGCGCCCGGTTCGTGACGAACCGGTACTAAAGGGGGGACCTTTAGTCCCACTCTTAGTGCCGGTTGCCAAACTCAAGATTAAAGGCCAGCATTTAACCGCACTAAAGGCCGGTTCTGCACTAGTGGTTTGTGGATGTGGCGAGGTGCGCCGGCGTGGATGGCAGGGCCTGGCGCCACCAGGTCCGGCGTGGTGGATTCGGCTCCGCCCCGGGCAGCCTTGTTGCGTTGATGTCGTCCTCAGGGCGTGGTGGAGGGGGTGTGAGCTCGATCCGAGCAGATCTGGCCGGCGTAGTGGGGAGCTACCGTGATGCAAAATGTGACTCTTCCGGTTGCGGTGGTTGATCTGCTCTTGCTGCTCTGATGGGCGATGGGTTCTTCGATCTGGGTTGGGAGAAATCCCTGCTTCGAGATGAGGCTGACAATGGCGACGCCCGCGGGCGCCGTTCCCTTCCTGGAGGCGTTGTGTTGGACCCGATCGGACTCCCTTCCTCGAGCTCGGGGGAAACCCTATAGGTCCGGCCTCCGGACCGGGCAGCGGCGGCGTTGTGGCGTCGTTACCTTTTTGAAGGCGTCGTCTTGTTGCTTGAGGAGTCTTGATGGTGCGGCTCGAGTCAAGAATTCATCGCCGTTCGTGCATGGGCCTCTGGGCACAATGTACATCATCTCCGGTGCTCTCTCGACGGCCCCTTCCCTTGGTCCGCCCGGGCCCTGCTGTTCACTTGCCGGCTTCCTCTTGGTGCAAATGGGTGGCGGTACGTTGGTTGGTGTTGTCCTTGAGTCTTGGTCTTATCATAGAGGTCTCGGCGACGTGGCTAGGTTGATCTGTGACTTGCCTCATCGTCCTTGGCATGAGGTTGTCTAGGGAAGCATGTATCTTAGTAGGTAGGGTGGGTGTGCGTGGTGTATGTGAAGGCTAATTCTTGTGATTAGCGTTGTAATGGCCTGAAGGCCTTGTATCCGGCTTCTTTGCCGCTTCTTCTTTAATGCAATGATACGCATGCTTGTGCGTATTCGAGAAAAAAAACTTGAACAAGTGACTGGAATGTCACCATGCATAACAGAAACAGAGGCATGCATAGAAATATAGAATAGCACAGAGTTCACAAGAGGCACATACGAGGGGTCTGCATTTCAAACAAAATGTAATCTACAGGAGGCTGCAAAGTGTACATATTTTCCCTGATACGGAGGGAGTAGCACTACAATCCCCAAGGATGAGGCCCAAACCTAGCATTCTGGCGACTAGCATCCCAAGCTCCGGAGGCTGACGCCCTCGCTGGCACTGGAGGGAGAATGAAAGCGGGGCCCTGAAGGGAAGGGCAGGTCACGCCATTGCCTGTGACGGACATGGCAGGATTGCAACTGGGAAGGGCGTACTAGGAAGTGGGGATGGAAGAACCGAATTTGGGCCGTCCATGTGCCAGGTCGAAATGTGATGGGCGTGCGCGCATTAGTGCCTTTTTTATACTCCTTCCGTTCCATAATATAAGAGCGTTTTTGTGAACTATTTTAAAATTCATGAATTTTTTTTAATTCATGAACTGTTTAAAATCATGAAGTTTTTCGAATTTCTGACATTTTTGAAAATTCATGAGCATTTTTCAAACTAGTCAAAAATCAAACCAGTCAACGGTTGGAGGTCAAACTAGTTAGCTATATCAGAGGTCATCAGCGTGTGGTTTTTTTAGACAAAGCAGATTGCGGTTAACCATTTTTGGAACACATGGTCAACATTTTTTATACACATTTTTTAAATGCTTGGTTAGTATTTTTCAAATACAAGATTAACATCTTTTCAATACATGGTCAACATTTTTCCTATACATCTTTACACAAAAATTAAATGCTTGATTAACATTTTTTAATACATGGTCATAAATTTTTTATACACATTTAACATTTTCCAAACGCTTAATTAAAAAAACTTCAAACCCTTGTACAATTTTTTAAATGCTTGATTAACATTTTTATATACATGATCAAAAACAATTCATCATTTTTAATACATGGTCAACATTTTTTACACACATTTAACAATTTCTTAATTCTTGATTAACTTTTTTCAAATACTTGTTCAACATTTTTTCAAATGCTTGATTAACATTTTTATATACATGATAATTTTTTTTAATCATTTACAATACATGGTAAATCTTTTTCTATACACATTTCACTTTTCCCAAATGCTTGATTATCAATTTTCAAATCCTTGTTCAACATTTTTATAAAATGCTTGATTAACATTTATATATACATGATTAAAAAATTCATCATTTTTTTACTACATGATCAACAATATTTCTATACACATTCAACATTTCCCAAATGCTTGATTAACATTTTTCAAAAACTTGCTCGACATTTTTATAAATGCTTGATTAATAATTTTATATACATAATAAAAAAGTTCATCATTTTTTAAACATGATCAACAATTTTTCTGTATACATTCCACATGTTTTCGAAAGCTTGATTAACATATTTCAAATACTTGTTCAACATTTTTTAAATTATTTGGAATATTGTGGCCTGCCGACTGCATGGGCTAGCCCATCTTGGTCGCCCCTTCAGCGATTCCGAAGGTGGACTCGCTGAAGGCGAGACATAGGGACACCCTCCTAACCCGCGCCTTTTGTTCAGTTAGCTGACACGGCGCTCATGCACATGTCCAGTTGGGCTGGCCCGTTGAAGCATCGAACGATCATTTCCATTGCTGCCTCGCTCGAACGTCGCTCAGATCGGACATCGTTTGACTTTTGTACCACTAACCATTTCACTTGATGACAGTTGACCGTTCAACCCTTTAACCATTTGACCACTGACCATTGACCCTGTTGATCGATGACTTCTCAAAGAAATGGAAAAAGTTCATGAATTTGAAAGTTTCATAAAATTGCAAAGAGTTCACGATTGTGAAAAAGGTTCACGAATTTGAAAACAACATTGACAATATGATAAAATTCACAAATTTGAAAATTGTTCTTGAATATAAAATATGGTCATGAATTTGAAAAGTGTACAAATCTTTTAAAAATAGGAATTAAAAAAGTAGTGAATTTTTAAAAGGTAAATAAATCTTAAAAAGATATTCATGGATTTGGAAAAAATTCATAAATGTGAAAAAAGATTGCAAAATAGAAAAAGTTCGCACATTTTAAAAAGCCCACACATTTAAAAAATAAAAGTGACACGTTTTGAAAATGTTGACAAAAAATGAAAACGAAAAGAGAATGCAAAAATAAAAAGGAAGAATGAAATTGAAAGGAAAACCGAATGAAAAAACAGAAAGAAAACTGGACTATGAAGCTGCTGGAAGTTTCCCAAAACGAGGTGCACCAGCGACTCGCGGGGTCACGTGCATGCCGCGAGCGTACAAAGCAAACAATAAGAAAAGAAATGGGTCAAGCCTCGGAGGGGGTGTGCGCCATTTGTGGAAACACATGTAACTGCGCTGAGGGTGCCAAATGGGGTTTGGGCCTCAAACCGGCCCTATAAGTCCAGGTTGACTGGCACCCCCGTATGCAGCCCATATCTGGGGCAGACACACACCAAAACCCATTGGTCTGGCGAGGACACCGCACATAGGACCAAATTCGGATATTTAAGCCGGACGGGGGTCCCAACCCTAGCCACTCTCATTTTCATCCTTATCCCATGTCTGTATTATCACCCATCCGCTCCCAAAGCTTGTCATCCACTCGCAACCGCTCCGGGCTCACCGATAGCCATGGTCGCCAGCGGATCACCACGTATAAGATAATCACTATGTAGCACCGTTCAGAGCTCCTAGCAGAGATATAGGCACGACGCGCCCCTGGGATTTGCAGCCGGCTTGTCTTCGGGCTCTCTGGTAGCCATGTTCCGTCAGCAGATCACCAAGCATTACATAATCACTCTGTAGCACATTCGAAGCTTCTAGCAGAGAATCTGCACGGGCCACAGCCTTGGATTGGTAGCTACTTGCCTCCGGACTCTCCGAAGCAAGACGAGCAGGAGACGTCGAAGGAGGAGGAGGGGGCAGAGCAGCAGGCGTTGTAGCAAGAGGTGCCGGACAGGAAGATGGAGGACACAGAGACGAAAGATGAGGAGGAGGAGGAAGGCTAAGCGCATCTGGACGCCCAAATTGCCTGATTCGACATGGGCGATGTGTTGGCCGAAGTTTATAGGTGGCCCTAAGGGAAGGAGGCGACAGATCAACAAGCTATCCTCGACTCCATCCGATCGGAGCTCGGGCTAGCGGCAAACCGCCGCTACCTTCGCTAGGCGGACGTGGGACTTCGGGCGAGGAGCGAGTTGCGGGCCGCAGCCTAGCGACTCAGGAGGCCGGTCCGTCCTAAGACTATCGACACGATGACCGTCGACATTTCCGACGATTTATTTAGTAGATTTATCTATGTAACGTAGTACATATATTATTTTGTGTTACATGGTGTAGTATGGATTTAGGGTGTGAAATCTGAGATTTGTTGTAGCAGACTAGCAGCAAGAGGTGACCGTGCCTGTCTGTCCGCGGACGCATCCACGATATATATAAGGGGTCACTTTAGGGTAGGCGGGAGGATGAAAACGTTGTACTCCTGACAACTTGAGCCAATAGATGAGGCCTTATAAAGATTAATTAATTTGAAAGAGTACTGAAATATTAGCCAAAACTACATATAAGAGGCTTTATTTTTATTACTGAAACGGAATACTACTACTAGTAGTAAAATGCTCGTGCGTTGCTATGGGCGTAACACATTTTTTTTTTGTTTTTTGATTATATATATATATATATACACACACTTAAACATGGTGAACGTTTAGTCCCTTTTAACGACATCACTTGGGACCCTTTTCCATAGATTCTTCTTAAACACCGACATAATCCATCTCCAACTCCTCATAATCTGCAAAAATAAACATATATAGAAATATGCCTTTTGTACATCATGCGCAACATCTCTACACAGAAGAACAATTATGTGTATGCATCTCTTTTAATTATGTAAAACTCGATGAGTTTTCAGCCTGGTCCATCATTACGTCAGCGATTTTGTCAATTGACATTTTCAAAGCATTATCCAAAGCCATCAGTTTTTATCTCTAATCTACAAAGGTGAACATATAAACATATATTAAAATAAAAAATAAAAATAAGCTCATATACAATATATATTGATTGGTCTAGATACAAACATCTCACCGTTTTGAGTCAGAGTGGCATCGTGCTTTTTAGTAGAGTGAGTCGCATCCGGATTTTATTAGTAGGTAGGTTCACCTGTAAATCATTTGTTGGTAATTACTCTGAAAAATGGCATTTTAGGGTTTGTGATATTTTCACTATATTAAAACATATATGACATTTCTCTCATAGAAAACAACAACTTTTCACTAAAAAGTCCACAACCGCCCCTTCTCTTTTTATCTTAGAAAAAACAATTCGCCTTCTCACTCTCTTGTGGACTCTATTACAACGCATCTCATTCCACCGGCCCTACTACGCCCACCACGGCTTCTCACTATCGCCTCCCTCGACGCCACGTCATATAGTTCACACCTTGCCCTCACCGACTTGTCACCTCCTCTCCACAAGGCCACGCTTCCCCCATTCTTTTCTTATCTTTAAAAAAAGAAATACACCTTCCCACTCTCTCATGGCACTACACAACACTCACATATCATTCGCCCAGCCTGCTCTTCTCACCACGACTTCTCACAGTTGCCTTCCCTTGACGTCACATCATTTAGCTTGCACCTTGCTCTCATCGTTGTGTCCCCTCCTCTCCTGGCGTCATCCACCCCCTCCTCTCCCCTTCACGGCATCCCGGGGCGATTCCACGGTGCCAAGGAGTGAACACCATCGTAGCCGAGGGCAACCGCCATGGCGACACAACCTCGATGCTTACCGCAATGCTGCACCTTCTCCGAGTACGGCGGCCAGTTAATTTCCCGTGCATTGCAGTGGATGCATAGATATTCTAATGGCTCAATATTAAGGGTGTGGCTGTATATAAATGGACTAAAATTTTTTTATGTAAGTGAATTTTTCTGGGTCATTGCATCTTGATTGGATGGTTGTTGTTTATCCTCTAGCTCTAGCCTCTCCCTCCTCCTAAACCGCCAACTACCACCGATCTGCCTGCCACCGCCACCCGTGACCACATCGTCTCCCAGCCCTCCCCTCGTCGACTCCCTCAACCGTCCCTTTGGACCACCTTGGCGATCAGATTTTTCGACGAACCATCACCCCCACCTGTCACCCCTCTTCCCACCTTCGACTGTGACGCCGCTGTCATCCCTTTCTTTTTCTCTAATGCACATGTGAAGGATGATAGTGCAAAACACTAGTGTCACTGCAATATGTTGGTGGCTCTACTAACTTTGACATGGCTCAGTTGACTTTGCAAGAGAGAATAGGAATTTGCATGACCATTGTTTCTCCTCCGGTACCAAGTGTTGGAGGGAATTTGATGAATATTTGAAATAACATACACATAGAAAGGGGAAAGTTGTTCAGCTAGAAAACCTAGAAATGACATCATTTTCAATTAAGCGAAATAATCGAAGTTCTGCCTCTTGCCGTTTTTTGTCATGCAGTTTACACTTAGATGTGTTTGCCTCATATGAGATACCACTAAAATTAATACCAATCACCGTGACTGAACTTTCTATTTTATGCGTCCTACTGCATCATGAGACAGAAATAAGAAGATTACAAGATGATTCCGAAAGAGTAAATAGCGTAAAACTACTACAAGGTTCCAAAAGGGTACCAAATTTTTTTTTCGCTGATAACTACCAAGTTAGGGGTCGGCTGTTTCAAAAAACCCAAAATGCTTGTTGCTAGTGATTTAAGCTGTTTTTTGACAGACCCACTCCTAAACATTCTATGTGTTTGACTGTTTTGTTCGACCTTTAACTTAAATGTGGGACCCACATGTAAGTTCCCTCTTTCTTCCTCTTATCTTTTGTTCTCTCCCTTCTCCTCGTGACCAAGGCCTGAGCTCCACCACCGCACCTCCACCACCCGCCACACGCCAATCCAGGGGCCGGCCATGGAAGGAGCGCCCGTCTTGGGGAGCAGCCTCTGGGATTGCAGCCGGCTTGCCTTGGGCTCTCTGGGTAGCCATGGT
Source organism: Aegilops bicornis (assembly GCA_021605145.1). Lineage (NCBI taxonomy): Eukaryota > Viridiplantae > Streptophyta > Magnoliopsida > Poales > Poaceae > Aegilops > Aegilops bicornis. Next base: position 703,673,393 of record CM038669.1, read on the forward strand.
CCGTCAGTGGATCACCACGCATAACATAATCACTCATGGCACATTTAGAGCTTCTAAGCAGAGATATCTGAGCCGCCGGATATCAGTTCTGACCTACTTGCCTCCCGGACTCTCCGGAGCAAGACGAGCAGGAGACGTCGAAGGAGGAGAAGGGGGCAGAGCAGGAGGCGTTGTAGCAAGAGGTGCCGGACAGGAAGATGGAGGACATAGAGACGAAGAGCGAGGAGGAGGAGGAGAAGCGGCAGACCAGCGCCTTCAATTTGCTCGATTCGACATGGCCAATGTGTTGGCCGAGTTTAAGGTGGCCTAAGGGAAGGAGGCGACGGATCAACAAGCTATCCTCGACTCCATCCAGTCGGAGCTCGAGCTAGCGGCAAACCGCCGCTACCTTCGCTAGGCGGACATGGACTTCGGCGAGGAGCCAGAGTTGCGGGCCGCAGCCAATGACCAGGAGGCCGGTCCAGGGGCGGGCCCACCTCAATTCAAGGGTATTCAGTTGAATACCCATTATTTTTGCCAAAAAACCAGGTATAGATAGTATATATGATATGTACGTATAAGAGAAAACGAGACTGATGCAATAAGCAGCGTGCTAGCTAACTAATTCAGCCCAAAAATGAGGCTAGCCCAGCTTGCTATTCTCTCACACCACCCGCGATACGGCCCATAAGCCCAAATATCTTCACGCTGAACATGCGACGCATGGGTCACGCATCCATCGGGTGGTTCAGTTACCTACGCCAAATAAAAAATCTATCGATCCAGCATGAAGCGAGCCAGCGCCGCCCTTGCCGTTCGCAGGCAAGCCGCCGCCCTGATTGCCATCGGCCATTGCATGTTCCCAAGCGCGTACGGCGGCAGACACCAGGGGGAGGCGTGACGCGGTGCATCATCCAGATTTCAGCGTCTCCACATCCATCCCTCGCTCCCTTTGGTACGATCTGGGTTCAACTAGTATGATATGTTTGTGGAAATTAGATTTGTTCATGTGGCTTAATAAATTGGGGCTATTAAAATTGGGATCTGGGGTTGCTCCTTTCTTATAGATTCTTAGTTGGACTAAATTCATCTTGCTAATTAGATATTGGTTATTGATTTCTCCTGTATCCCATGCTTCTTAGCTTGTTTTTAATAATATAGTTAAGAAGCTAAGAAGCAAGATGGGGCAAAAATACTTGAATGATTGCTTGGTTACATTCAACAAAATAGATTTCTTACTCATTTTCAAAGCACCGGGGATCGGAAAGTCACCCTATAATATGTAAGTTTTTTTATCATCTGTTATTTTCTATCTTGATGTGTCTTAGATGTTGCCACTTTGATATGTTGAACAATTAGTATTTCTATATTGTGGACAATTTGAAGTTCTGATCAATTCTGTGAATCTATTATATTATGGTATCTTTATGTATTATCCAATTTGTATAAACCGGTACTAGAATCAGTTATACACAACCAAAGGAGGCTTCAGGCTTTCGAAAAACTACCTTTAAAATTTCGAATACACACTCTTCACATCCTGGGCCCGCCCCTGGGCCGGTCCGTCCGGCACTATTGACACGATGACCGTCGACATTTCCGACGACGAGTAGTTTTATCTATGTAACGTAGTACATATATTATTGTGTGTTACATGGTGTAGTATGGATTTAGGGTGTGAAATCTGAGATTTGTTGTAGCAGACTAGCAGCGAGAGGTGACCATGCCTGTCTGTCCGCGGACGCATCCACGACATATATAAGGGGTCACTTTAGGGTAGGCGGGAGGATGAAAACGTTGTACTCCTGACAACTTGAGCCAATAGATGAGGCCGTATAAAGGTTAATTAATTTGAAAGAGTACTGAAATATTAGCCAAAGCTACATATAAGAGGCTTTATTTTTATTACTGAAACGGAATACTACTACTAGTAGTAAAATGCCCGTGCGTTGCTATGGGCGTAACACATTTATTTTATGTTATATATATGTATATATATATAGACACACACACACTTAAACATGGTGAACGTTTAGTCCCTTTTAACGACATCACTTGGGATCCTTTTCGATAGATTCTTCTTAAACACCGACATAATCCATCTCCAACTCCTCATAATCTGCAAAAATAAACATATATAGAAATATGCCTTTTGTACATCATGTGCAACATCTCTACACAGAAGAACAATTATGTGTATGCATCTCTTCTAATTATGTAAAACTCGATGAGTTTTCAGCCTGGTCCATCATTACGTCAGCGATTTTGTCAATTGACATTTTCAAAGCATCATCCAAAGCCATCGGTTTTTATCTCTAATCTACAAAGGTGAACATATAAACATATATTAAAATAAAAAATAAAAATAAGCTCATATACAATATATATTGATTGGTCTAGATACAAACATCTGACCGTTTTAAGTCAGAGTGGCATCGTGCTTTTTAGTAGAGTGAGTCGCGTCCGAATTTTATCAATAGGTAGGTTCACCCGTATATCATTTGTTGGTAATTACTCTGAAAAATGGCATTTTAGGGTTTGTGATATTTTCACTATATTAAAACATATATGAAATTTCTCTCATAGAAAACAACAACTTTTCGCTAAAAAGTCCACAACCGCCCCTTCTCTTTTTATCTTAGAAAAAACAATTCGCCTTCTAACTCTCTCGTGGACGACACAACGATCTCATTCCACCGCCTACTCTGCCCACCACGGCTTCTCACTATCGCCTCCCCTCGACGCCATGTCATTTAGTTCACACCTTGCCCTCACCGCCATGTCCCTCCTCTCCACAGGTGTAGCCCGTTCTCTTCTTATCTTTAAAAAAGAAATACACCTTCCCACTCTCTCATGGCACTACACAACACTCACATATCATTCGCCCAGCTCGCTTCTTCTCACCACGACTTCTCACAGCTTGCCTTCCCTTGACGCCACATCATTTAGCTTGCACCTTGCTCTCATCGTTGTGTCCCTCCTCTCCACAATATTGCCCACCCCCCTCACTCTCCCTTCACAACATCCCAGACGATTCCTGGTGCCAAGGAGTGAACACCATCGAAGTCGAGGGCAACCGCCATGGCGACACAAACTCGATGCTTACCGCAATCTTTGCACCTTCTCCGAGTACGGCTGACGCTTAATTTCCGTGCATTGCAAAGGATGCATAGATATTCTAATGGCTCAATATTAAGGTGTGGCTATATATAAATGGACTAAATTTTTTATGTAAGTGAATTTTTACGGGTCATTGCATCTTGATTGGATGGTTGTTGTTTATCCTCTAGCTCTAGCCTCTCCTCCTCCTAAACCGCCAACTACCACCGATCCGCCTGCCACCGCCACTCCGTGACCACATCGTCTCCCAGCCCTCCCTCGCCGACTCCTCAACTGGCCCTTTAGACCACCTTGGCGATCAGATTTTTCGTGAACCATCACCCCCACTGCCACCCTCTTCCCACCTTCGACTGTGACGCCTTGTTGTCATACCTTTCTTTTTCTCTAATGCACATGTGAAGGATGATAGTGCAAAACACTAGTGTCAATGCAATATGTTGGTGGCTCTACTAACTTTGAAATGGCTCAAATGACTTTGCAAGAGAGAATAGGAATTTGCATGACCATTGTTTCTCCTCCCATCAAGTGTTGGAGGGAATTTGATGAATATTTGAAATAACATATACATAGAAAGGGGAAAGTTGTTCAGCTAGAAACCCTAGAAATGACATCATTTTCAATTGCGAAATAATCGAAGTTCTGCCTCTTGCCGCTTTTTTATCATGCAGTTTACACTTAGATGTGTTTGCCTTCATATGAGATACCACTAAAATTAATACCAACCGCCATTAGTGAACTTTCTATTTTATGCGCCTACCGCAAGATCATGAGACAGAAATAAAAAGATTACAAGATGATTCCGAAAGAGTAAATAGCATAAAACTACTACAACGCTCCAAAAAGCTACCAAATTTTTATTTTTTTCACTGATAACTGATTAAGTCGAGTCGGCTGTTTCAAAAAACCCAAAATGCTCGTTGCTAGTGATTTAAGCTGTTTTTTGACAGACCCACTCCTAAACATTCTATGTGTTTGACTGTTTTGTTCGACCTTTAACTTAAATGTGGGACCCACATGTAAGTTCCCTCTTTCTTCCTCTTATCTTTTGTTCTCTCCTTCCTCCTCGTGGACCAAGGCCTGAGCTCCACCACCGCACCTCCACCACCCGCCACACGCCAAGCTGTGTGGCCTCCTCATTGAAGGAGCGCTGTATGGGCAAAGAGCCAGCCACCCAAGAGCATCGGCCACCACCAATCAAGGCAAGAACATGGCCATGGGATGTGGACTCGGCCGCCAGCAGACAGGGCATGGGACTACCGCCATCCTTGCACCATGGCCAGGATCTCGGGCCGCCGCAAGCCGAGCGCCATGTCCAGGGGCTCGGGCCACCACGCCTAGGAAAGAGGGAGCAAGAGAGAGGCCGCGTGGCTGGGAGCTCACGGCCAGACGCAGCTCACCGCCGTGAGGAGGCGGCATGGCCGACTAAACACTTGGAAGGAGCTCAAGGCGGCTGCAAGATTGAACGGCAGGCGATGTGAGGGAGCTCAATAGCGGAGCCATGGCTATTGGCCGGCGCGCTCCTCAAGATCTTGAGCAAAGGAGGGACCCAATTGCTTTTCTAAAAAAATTGTAGGGTCCTAATGCATTTTTCAAATTTTACAAGGAAACTAATATGTGGGCCTCATATGTCAGTTAACGGCCAAACATACGGTCAAACCCTTAGTTTTTTTACACGCGGTCCCCAACTGTGATAATCACAATCAATTGTAAAGCAATAGACATTTTGGGGTTTTTGAAGCAGCCGACCCTGACTTGGTAGTTATGGGCGAAAAAGTAAAATTCGATAATTTTTCAGAACCCTAGCCTAAATTGTAGTAGTTTTATGCTATTTACTCTAAAACCAAAGACTAACAAAAATGTAGTGCAACTTACAAATGATTTGAGCTTGGTTTCAAACACTAAACACAGTCACGAGCTTGGTTTCAAACACTAAACACAGTCATGTAATTCTTCCTCAGACGAAAACATGAGACATTTTTTCCGTTTAAATTGAACTGCAAAAACGTCTTATGTTTTGATACAAGAGGTAGTATTTTTCAAGATCTAATAGAATTGCAAGTAAAAACATGTGACAACATAGGCAACACCGCACCACAGCCACTCACACACCTCACCTGGTCGGTGCCGCCAAGAACACCGCCTCCTTTGTCGGTGCATTCCGGCCACCTCCTCCTCCGCAGGCTCGACCACGTGCCAATGCACCCTGCGCCTCCTCGTCACAAGGCCACCACCAGGAAAGTCCTTTCCAATATTTGCAAAACACCAGTGTCACTACACAATATGTTTGTGGCTCTACTAACTTTGATATGGCTCAATGACTTTGTAAGAGAGAATAGGAATTTGCACGACCATCGTTTCTCCTCCGGTAGCAACTGTTGGAGGGAATTTGATGAATATTTGAAATAACATCTACATAGAAAGGGGAAAGTTGTTCAGCTAGAAAACCTAGAAATGACAACATTTTCAATTAAGCCAAATAACTGAGTTCTGCCTCTTGCCGTTTTTTATCATGCAGTTTACACTTAGATGTGTTTGACTCATATGAGATACCACTAAAATTAATATGAATCGCCGCAACTGAACTTTCTATTCTATTCGTCCTACTGCATCATGAGACAGAAATAAGAAGACTACAAGATGATTCCCAAAGAATAAATAGCATAAAACTACTACAAAGTTTCAAAAAGCTACCAAATTTTATTTTTTTCGCTGATAACTACCAAGTCAGGGGTCGGCTGTTTCAAAAACCCAAAACGCTCGTTGCTAGCGATTCAAGCTGTTTTCTGATAGACCACTCCTAAACATTATGTGTGTTTGTCTATTTTGTTTGACCGTTAACTTAAATGTGGGACCCACATGTAAGTTCCCTCTTCTTCCTCTTATCTTTTGTTCTTTCCCTTCTCCTCGTGACCAAGGCCTGAGCTCCACCACCGCACCTCCACCACCCGCCACACGCCAAGCCAGTGGCCGATCATGAAGGAGCGCCATGGGGAGCGGTCGCCACCAAAGAGCATCGGGCCGCCACCAACGCTGGCCATGGCCATGCGATAGGGACTCGGGTCACGCCAGATTCAAAGCGCATGGACTACCGCCATCCTTGCACCATGGCTGTGGATCTTGGGCCGCCACAAGCCGAAAGCGCGCCATGGCTGTGGGCTCGGGCCACCACACCCAGGGAAAGAGGGAGCGAGAGAGGTCGTGACGCAGGAACTCACGGCGGTCAGAGACGCAGATCACCTGCAGGAGGAGGCGGCAGCCGACACGAACACCGGAAGGGAGCTCCGTGGCGGCGCGCATTGGACGGAGCAATAGGAGGGAGCTCCACGGGCGCCATGGTCTTGGGTCGGTCAAGGCTCCTCACGACGGTCATTGGCCCAAGCGAAAGCATGGCAAGAAAGGCGGCGCTCCTCTCGATCTTGAGCAGAGGAGGGACCCAATTGCTTTAAAAAAAATTGTAGGGTCCTAATGCATTTTTCAAATTTTACAGGGAAACTAATATGTGGGCCTCATATGTCAGTTAACGGTCAAACATACGGTCAAACCCTTAGTTTTCTTACATGCGGGCCCCAACTGTGATAATCACAATCAATTGTAAAGCACCAGACATTTTGGGTTTTTTGAAACAACCGACCCCTGACTTGGTAGTTATCGGCGAAAAAGTAAAATTCGATAGTTTTTTGGAACCCTAGCCTAAGTTGTAGTAGTTTTATGCTATTTACTCTGAAACCAAAGACTAAGAAAAATGTAGTGCAACTTACAAATGATATGAGCTTGGTTTCAAACACTAAACACAGTCACAAGCTTGGTTTCAAACACTAAACAAAGTCATGTAGTCCCTCCGTACGAAAACATAAGACATTTTTGCCGTTTAAATTGAACTGCAAAAACGTCTTATGTTTTGACACAAGAGGTAGTATTTTTCAAGTTCTAATAGAATTGCAAGTAAAAACATGTGACAACACAGGCAACACCGCACCACAGCCACTCACACACCTCACTGGGTTTGGCAGCCGCTGCAACACCGCCTCCTTAAATTGGTGCATTCTGGCGCGCCAGCCTCCTCCGCAGTTCTCGACCACGCTGCGCCCGCTGCACCTCAAGGCCTCGTCAGGCGCCACCACCCAGAGAGAAAGACACTGCGCCATCCTCATGGCGCCCGCCCCCACATGAGGAAGTAGGCCACATACGATCGCACCGCCGCCTTTGATATCTGGGTACCGCCACCACTGGTGCCGGACCCGGCAGCGGCTAGGGGATCACAGAGGGATGGGCTTATGACGACGGCTAGGGTTTTGGCTCTCCTGAGCCTCCCGGAAGCAAGAGGGATCTCTTCAGATCATGGAAGAATATTATTTGGGCAAAAAGACCAGAATTCTGCAGTGTCCATGCTGACAGCGGATTAATCTACATAAGTTAGAGGAAGTCCTTTTCCAATAAAATTAATCTACTTGAGCTCACGCCCCTCCAAATAGAAACAAATTCAACAGCAATAGATTTGCAATATTTGTGCCGCATGAAAAAAATAGTTAGGTTACATAGCATTGGTAACACATAATAAAAGTATGGTTTCGTACTTAAACATACATATAGTCATACCGGCCTACAAGAATCAATCAGCGATTTGGTCGCTCCTCCAAACTTAAAGCATCCTTTTGAGTAATAGCCATCTCCTGCAATTGAATATCCGCATTGGTGCGTCAGACCAATACAGAAAACAATGAATGTGTATATTTTATTTCTTTGATAACCCAAAGGCAGATGAAAGCCCTGTTTGGTTCAGCTTTTATCGATGGATTCCGCTACCGCGCAGCAGAATCTGAACCAAAGTACGAACCCAACATAATCCGATTTCAGAAATCCGCTGCCAAAATCTGAACCAAAAGCGGAAACAGCCTAGGACGTGCTTTCCAAAATCTGATTCCGCTGCAGGTCAAAATCTGAAAAAGCTGTATTAGCTGGTTTGCCAAATGACCTACATTTTTTCACATCAAATTTTACACAACTGTTTTTCTACAACAGATTTTTCACAGCTGCTTTTAGAAATCCACAGCCGAACCAAACAGAGCCGAAAGATGCCAAAGCAGGTTACAAATTATAGACTGAATTCAGTATTCATGGAAATATCAAGAATTATTCAGGTGAAGCATTCATAATATCTTCTTGGGAGCAACAACGTATCACACACCTAAGGCAGTAGGCAGATCGTATGAGCATAGTTATTCAGAACGTTAGAAGGTCTCCTAGATTCAGAACGGAAGAAGATCAGGGGGAAAACCCCTTTCGTTCAAAAAAAATGATTAAACACATCTACACTATTTGTGGCAACTGGCAAGTTAGCAAACCTTGATTTCTGATGTGCTGATAAGTGAGTGGCGATTAAGCAGTCGACGAAAATTTATCACCATCACCGGTGGGTAGACGACCCGACAGCAAGGAGTCTGGGATAGCGCCGGGATTTGACTACAGAGGCCACTCTCTGTGTGCACCTTGCTCCGGTGCTCCTCCTCTTCCGTCACGGTCCTGTCTCCTCCGTCCCTGCTTCCCCGCGGCTTCTGTCGGCATAACTACACCTCCTCGCCATCTCCCACGTGAAGATGCCGGGTTGCATGCTCTCCGCCAGGGACAAGGCGCCTTGCCATGGAGCTGGATCTCCTCCTATCTTTCACTCCAAAGTCGGGGTAAGAGCATCTTCAGCCGCCCTTTCACTGAGCCCTCCTCGGGTGATTTTCAGCGTCCGGCGCCATGAAAATCGGTCGGCGGCTCGTTTTTAAATCGATTGTTAATAAATCAAGGCCAAGCGACCTGCATCAACTCCGACGCTTGTTGGGGCGCATTTGAGGCGCTGGAGACGAAGCGTTTAGGCGCTTAAAGAGGATGGGCCCGCTTGAAGCCGAGACGCCGGCCGTCGCCCTCATCTCCTCGGTTTCGCTGGAATCAATCACGAAGGCTGCAGCGGCTGCCGCCGCCGGTCGGCTCTCATTGATGCTCTCCCGGGCCAGCGCTTGATGAAGCGCTGGCCGAGACACGCAGCGTCCCGCCCTCTCACATACCTTTGTCGCTGCCGTACCCTAAGGCATGTCGTAGCCGCCTGACTCACATTTCCCCCCTCTCCGGCGCAGAAAGCAACACTCTTCCCTCTTCCCGCCGACGAAAAGATGGCCGAGAGGTTCCCAGGCGACGGCGTGGCGGCGAACGGCTAACCTCCAAGAGCCAGAGGCGCGCCTGCTCTACGGGGCCGAGTACCCGGTGCCCTCGGACATGCGGGTGCCGGGGACGTGGAGGCTGAGCGCCGGCGGCATCCTGGTGCCACCGGTGCCCGAAGGGGCGGCGCGGCGGGCCAAGATCGCCCGCATCCACTCGTCCCTGACGGAGGAGCAGCGGAACGAGCCGCACTACGCCACCAACAGCCACGCCCTCTGGACCATGTACTTCCAACGCCGCCGCGAGGAGCAGATCGCCTCTACCAACGGCGTCATCCCGCGGCCGCTTTCAGCCTCGGCCGGGCGCGCGGTGGGCGCGCGTGCGAGCCGCACTCGAGGCCGTCCTCGACCACATCGAGACCGGCAACGTGCCGCGCCTCGAGTACCCGCCGCGGCTGTCCTTCTCTCGCTGTCTTGGTAGCTCCTGGACGTCGCGGCGGATGGAGCCGGGGTCGCCCTTCTCATCGGGCTCTGGCTCGCCTGCCGCGGTCCGCCCCGTCAAGCCGGAGCCGGGGCTACTCCCGGTGAAACCGGAGCACGTCGAGATGGTGGCCCCCGACGACGTAGTCCGCTCATTGCTGGCGGGCGAGGACTACGCCCGGAGCAGTGTACGCCGCCAACGCCGGGCGTACGTGGAGCTCTGTGTTCGGCGTCGCTGGCGGGAGGAGGGCGGCGTCATATCGCCTTGATAGCGACGAGGAGGACGAGGTTGGCTGCCGCCCAAATACTTCATCAAGGCCGGCGACCATGGCTGTGCTGCAAGAGGACGGGCGACCAAGACAAAGCGCAGGCACGCGATTTATTTATTTACAATGGCGATGGCGGTGACTACACCCGCTTCTACAGGCTTCTGGGCATCTAGACAACGACGACGGCAACGGCGGCGACGTAGTTTAGGCGTAGTTTGCATGTTTTCATGTTTTTGTACAAATTTCAATGAAGTTTCGCCGAGTTCATGCCAAAATCGCCGAGTTTGCATAAATTTGTACGGAACATCGCCGAACCCCGGGCGACCTATGGGCCGACGACTAGGAACAAAGTCGCCCCCACGCGTCAATCTAGCGCCGGCTCGCCCCAGGCGGCTTTTTTTCGGCGCCTTGGGGGGCCGAAGTTGGAGATGCTTTAAGGGACGAGACGGACGAATGCTCCCTTCGCTGCTGACCAGATCACTGCAGTAGCAGGGCTCCATCACGTCACACGCCGACCGGACAGCACCACAACGACCTCTTCCTCTGTGGCCGCCTAGGCCAGCACCTACGCCTTTTCCTTGTAGAAGTGCATGCTCTAGCCAATGCAACCAAAAGACCGATCTGATGGAAGAAACTAGGCAGCACATTATACGTCAACACTTCCCTAACTTCCTCAGGCCTAAACGTGGACCGAAAGTGGGCTGCAATTTAATTACACCAGCCGGGTCTTGAACTCAAGACCTTTTGGCTCCGATACCATGTAAAAGTGCATGTTCCCGTTGTCTCCACTCTCCACCGGCACGAGCACTGAAATCAAGTCGACCCCTAGCCCCGGGAGTGCGCTGAACGGCACCAGCACCACGGCGGCCGGGAGGACGGCTTTGTATGGCTAGATGGTTGCAAGGGAAGCAGTTGCGGTGGATTGGATGAAGATTGATTGGCGATTCTGTTATGCTTTAGGATGGAAAGTGTAGGACGGGGAGGGATCTGTTGGTTGACATACCATCGATGGAAAGTGTGTGGTTTGTTTGGAAAAAAAAGATCTGCTAGGATTCTGTCGATCGATGAGGAGGGGAGGAACGAACGAACGAAACGAAGGATGGGGTCGATGGATCTTTTTTTTTGTTGGGTGTGGTTTTTTTTTTTGACTGCGTGCCATGGGGTGGAATAGCGGAGGTGACAAAAAAAAACCAACGAAAATATACCGTCAATGCTATTCATCAACTCAGAATAGAGACTACTATTTGCAAAGGGTCCGCGGATGAGTCGATGATCGGTCCGCGTTCGAGTGATCAAGCCCCGCCCGGTCCGTCTGCCCCAGAACGGCAGCCACCTGTCGGGCTATTCGTCTTGCACGACGAGCCTGGCTCTCCCGGCGCCGACAGCCGCCGTAGATACGAGTGCCGGGGAGGCTGAACGGCAGGCGCGCCAACCAGCACCCGTGGCCCCGAGCTTCCGGTGACGAGCAACGCCATGATCAGCAGCATCACCACCACCAAGATCGTCACCGCGGCAACAAACTTGGATCGCATCGCCGTCGCCGATCTGATGTTTGTGCTAGAGATGTGCTCTGCAAACCGCTGGGGCCGGCGATGATGGGGTCGTCGCGGCGCCATGTACCGTATAAAAGGGCAGAGACCGGCGGCGGCGCTTTTGTTCGAATGCTAGCCGCGGCGCGCTGATGAGCTTGCATGTATCGTGGGTGTTACGTGTGCGTGCGGCTGGGAACTCCGCGTGCAAGGTCCACCGCACGCCGTATATCCAAGGGCCGTCAGTGTACACGAGGGTCGTCGATCATACTATCGGACAGAGAGACCGCGAGATGGAGTACGCGCTATGAACTCGGAGAGAGTGAGAGCGTGATACACGGGTGTATCGTAGCTGGATAGCCACGTATGCATGCGGGGAGCCAGGGAAGCAGCATGCCGGATGTACTGGTACACGACGCATGTTAGTTTTATTTTTTTTATTTTTTTGATCCAGGAGAAGAAAAACCTAGCCCGTATTGTGGGTCGCTCTCACGCTCACAGGGCGACTCCTCGCCGCCGCCGTTGGTGGCCGCCTGGCTGGCCCACGGCAGCGGCGGGGCGCCTCTTCCTTCTTTTGCTCCCCACGTTTCTCCATCTCACGGCGAGTCCTAACCTCCTCTGCGACGGTGTGCGGTTGCTGGCCCCATACTCCTTGGCTCCGGCCGCTCCCTGGTGGTGGCGTGGTGATGGTGGTGCCTCTCTGGCATCCGGGCCCGTCCTAGCCAGAGTGCCTAGTGCTCTGCCCCGGTCGCTGGATCCGAGTTGAGATGGCTCATGACCGGGAAGGGTTCCAGGAGAAATCCCTGGCTCATGGACGACCACGATGGTGGTGGCGCCTGTGAGTCTCGCCTTCCTCCTTGATGCGTCATGGAGGACCCTTCCCTCCTTCTCCTAGTTTCCTGGTGAAAATCCAATCTGTCGTGGTTTGTCACGACTCACGACAGATGTCCTCGCGAGAGAACTAAATCGTAAGGCCATCGCAACTAGGTAGTAACTTGAACGGGGTTTGTTGGAAGCAAGGGACGCAAGTTTACCCAAGTTCGGCCCCTCGCGGTGGAGGTAAAAACCTATTCCTACTTGATTGATATTGAAGATAATCTCGATTACAAGGATGTGCTCTCGCTACCTAGCTTTCGGGTGTTTCTAACTTGTTTGTCTCCCAAACTTGTCCTTTGGACGACCCAGGAATCCACTTTATATAATAGCCGAGTCCCTGCGATTTATAGTAGGTTTTCGGGTTCTACCTACGGTCGGAGTCCTACTCTAAGTTTTGTAAACCTTCTATGTCTTCCAAGTTAGATGGACTCCTTCTGGTGTTCGGACTCCGAGCCATTGTCGGGTCCACTCTCCACCGGCCGGGTCTTGATATTCCTGTCCGAGTTACTTCTTGGCTCCCAACTCATGGTGAGCCGGCCCAAATTGTTTCCTGGATAACCTGGTCATGGGCCTTCTGGTCTAGCCGGGTCATGTCTTTGGTCGCCAGGTCTAGCGTGGGTAATTTTCCCCGAAGCCTCTAGATTAGCTTGAATTTATTCATGCTAAGCTCCTGAAATAAGAATAATTAATATGTTAAGAGACCGGCTCGCTCAAATGGCTGGCTTATTCAATGAACCGGCTCTTGGAAAGTCCGAGTCGCTTTGTCATATCAACATGCCAGCTTCACAATCAACTTGCTGATGTTAGTTCCTCGCAGGAATAATAACGCATCTGACGTTGAGCCGGCTTCTAGTGCCTCGGCTTGATGAACATATTGGGAATAAAAATCCGTCTGATGTTGTGCTGAATCTAGTGCTTTCTGGTCTTTTATGAATAGCTTTGGAGGAGGTAAACTTTCCAAGCCTCGACCAAGAATATGAGACCCGGCTAAGTCAAAACTGAGAGCTTGAAAGTGGGCTGGTGGCCCTGATGAAGAAAAATCATGAGGTTTCCTCCTTTATGGCCATATTACTTGTAGCCACCAAGCTCCGGGTTTATCGCTTCATGATGACTTGGTGCTTTGCATAGAAAAATATCTTAACCATGTAGCCCCCAAGTGTCGCGTTGTCTTTCCTGCAGCAGCCGGAGGCTTATCAATTTTTACTATGAAGCGTCACATAGTGTAGCCCCCAAATGCCGGGTTATCTTTCCTGCAGCAACCTGGGAGATGAACTTAGTCTTGAATGTTGTAGATATATAGCTGCAAATAGTATAGCCCCAAAGTGCTGGGTTGTCTTGCCTGCGGCAGCTCGGGACTTTTGGTATTGTGATCGATTCTTTGCTCTTGTATATCTCTAGGAGAGCGGCAATATGGCTCGTACTTGCATATAGTCTTATTATCTAACACGTCCAACAAGGCTGATCGGTAGGTGGACATCATTCAATGCAGAAAAGTTTGAGCCGTGGGAAATAACGTATACCCCCGAGTGGACGTACAGCAGGGTTGTTGAACGTAGACGGTTTCGTATGTCTGACACGGACTGGCCCCGCCACTGGCAAACGCGGTGGAGGACTAGGACCGGCGGTCCTGGTTGGTTAGTGCCGATGTCGAAAAAAATCTGGACCATGGTTAGATCCCCAAAGGGGAGGCGGATGGAGACCCAGGCGATTGGTGCGACGTCGGCGGCGGCCATGGGCATCGTCGGAGCTTTTCCCCTGGGTCCGGTCTGCAGGTACGTCTTACGATCCTGCCCCTCCGTCCTTTTCCGTGAGGCCTGATATTGACTTGTGTGATCTTGAATCTTCGCTCAGCTTGCCGATATTCCGGTCGTCCTCGTCGCCGCGAGCCATGATGGAAGCGAGGTCGAGTGATGGTTGGGTGCCGGTGCGAGAGATTCGTCGGTGGCTGCTCACGACAGTTGCAGCGGCGACGGGGGCGAGGGGAGCAAGGATAGCGGGCCTGCAGAGTCCGGCAAGTCCGCGGTGCATCCCAAGACGCCGGGATGGATTAGAAGGTACTCCCTCCGTCCGAAAATACTTGTCTGGAAATGGATACAAATGGATGTATACTTCCTCCGTCCGGAAATACTTGTCGTGGAAATGGATACAAATGGATGTGGGAGTATGTTACCAGCAAATACAACACACTCGCCGCCGCTTATTAATTCTGTGGCTCTGAACTTGGATGCATCTGATTCCATTTAGCTAAAAAATGTCTTGTTTTGGGTGTGCTTGTCAGAGTCTCTTTTTTTTAAGTCCAGGGCAAATATTTTGTTACTAGAATCACTACTGCTGGCTGCATCTGGGAGCCGTGTGGATTTTGTATGAAATATGACAATTCAAGTTAAAAAAAAGAGGCCAATAAAATTATAAGATTTGACAGTGTGAGCGCCATTTTGAGGTTAATGGCAGTGTTGCCATCATTCAGGCTATAAAAGAAAAGAAAAACCAAAAAAGACTAAATACAATCTGAATGAGAGGTAAAGAAGCATGAATGATGTTGTCAGCATGCCTTTTTTTTAATAAAAACGGTGTGCGTAGAGATGATCATTTCGTTGCAAAGATTTATGAAGTTGGGCCAGGAAAATAAGAAACCGAGTTCTCATTTTGTTATGACGATCCTATGATTATTAGGTTTTTACTGTATTCCTTGTGCCATTAAAATTTCCGCCGATGCAACTTGTGAGCTCAAGGGAAATTTGTTTTAGTATTTCTATAGTTGGAATAAAATCCTGCGGTTGGCCGTTGGCTTTGCAGGCCTGATTAGCTGGCTGACGAATATTGTAATAGTGAGTCGTTTGCTTCATTATGTCTGGCGAGACTACACAATTAAGATGATCGAGGATTTTTTTCCTGCCAGTAAACGCTCAAGAATTATTTGCAGTCTTCCACAGAGTTCGCGTAGGTGCTAATCCAATGAAACTGCCGAGTGCACTAGTTGCGTTGGGTCTCCGGTCCAGGAAAACTGTCAAACGGCGAGACCGTAGTAGACCATAATGGGTCCCTGCAATAATGAACAACGGACGAACAACAGTGCAACTGTTCAATATTGCTGCCAACAGTCGCAGTACACCACTCAATACGCCTGTGTGTGAAGATCCCAAAGAAGTTCAACGGCACAGATAATGGTACCATATAGTAGTACGAGCCATATTGAATATTCGTGTCAAAATGCTTTGCTTTAAGACCACTTTATATATCTTTGCTTTTGATAAAGCTGGCTAATAACGTTTGTCTGAATATTTTCGCTGCCTTGAGCTGTTGTCACTGAAATACTATGTGTGTTGAAACCAACTTGAACCAAGACATGGCTGCTTGTAAATCATAATGCAAACCCGGCTCATATATATAAGCCGGTTTTTGTAGATGCAATAGATGCGTACCTGCACTCTTGACAAATTCGGCTTTGATAGCCAAGTTATATCTAACTGGTTATGATTAACCTTATAAGACCCGGCTTTTTTTTATCATAGGGTCAAATTGATATGTAAGCCGGCTTTCGAGGCTTGATGCTTAACTGAATTTCATTGTGAAGTAGGCTTGATAGCCGAGTTATGTGGCATTGGTTATGATAAACCATGTATGAGACCTGGTGACGAATCGCCAGCCGATTTGTAGAGACCAGATGGTTGTCTTGCCATTGAAAGCTGACTTTCGAGGCCTGCCTCTTTATACTTGCTTCATGTTGAAGTAGGCTTTTATAGCCGGTTTATCCTTACTATACTGTAAAGACGGCTCTTCGCGATTGATCCTCAAAGGTAATGAATGGAAAAAATAGCATGTCGTAATAATATCAATCTTTTTTGAATGATTTCCAAAATTATGATTTTCTGGGTCTAGTGAATAAATGGATAGAGCCTGTGCATGCCTAATATGCAACTCTATCCTAAAAAAACTCGAATGTCTCACCAAGGATAGAACTGCATATTGACACGCTTTTGCAAGGTGGATATCATTACATCGATCCATTACATAATAGATGGGGATACATATCAGGCATACAAGTGCCGCAAGAATACATCAATACATCATACATGAGAACAACATCCGACTACGGATGAAACACAAACAAAAGCTCAAACGACATCCACCCTGCTAGCCCAGGCTGCCGACCAGGAACCTAACCCAAGATCGACGAAGAAGAAGAAGAACTCAAAACGTGCAAACATCGCTCTCATGCAATGATCATCGCATTACCTATACCTGCAACTGTTGGTGTAGTAATCTGTGAGCCACAAGGACTCAGCAATCCCATTACCATGGGTATCAAGACTAGCAAAGCTTAAAGATTAAGGAAGGGGTAAGGTGGTGAGATTGCAGTAGCGACTAAGTAATGTATGGTGGCTAACTTACGAGTACAAGAGTAAGATGAGAAACTACGCAAACGGTCGCAAACTAGAAATGATCAAGAAGTGATTCTGAACTACTTACGTTCAAACATAACCCAACTGTGTTCTCCTCTCGAGCTTCCCCTAAAAGAGACAGTCACGGTTACGCAACGCGGTTGGTGTATTTTAATCGAGTTTACTTTAAGTCCTCTACAACCAGATATTAACAAATTCCCATCTGCCACATAACCACGGACACGGCTTTCGAAAGTTTAACCCTGCAGGGGTGTCCCAACTTAGCTCATGACAAGCTCACGATCGGCAGAGACAATCCTCCATCGGGAACACCCGACCATACTCGGAATCCCGGTGCACAAGACATTTTGACAATGGTAGAACTAATCCAGCAAAGCCTCCCGTCGTGTCGACACCCTGATAGTAGCCGCGCATATCTAGTCTCAGGACATGTCCGGATAGGTCAAGCTACAAGTAAAACCAGCCCTCGAGTTTCCCCGAGGTGGCCCAGCAGGCAGCCCATTTGGGACCAACACCATCAGCACTGACCCCGCCCTGTATGTTGAAAAAATCCTTGGGTTCGCGACGCCCTATGCAAATTAATTATTAGGTCCAAGTATTATTATGAAAAATGTTAAAACCAAAGTTGGGCCTTGCTGGAAGAGTTTTATTCAAAGCGAAACGTCGAGAGGGTCCCATACCCCTCACCGTGTTAGGGACGCAAAATCAAGGAACATAACACCGGTACAACGGAAACTAGGGCGGCAAGAGTGGAACAAAATACCAGGCATAAGGCCGAGCCTTCCACCCTTTACCAACTATATAGATGCATTAATTAAATAAGAGATATTGTGATATCCCATGATATCCATGTCCCAACATGGAACAACCTGCAACTGCACCATCCCGCTAGGAAGAAGAACGAGTCCATGAAGAAGATGAAGCCACGTAGACGAACCAAGCATAGTCGAATGAATCCTCACAATCGCAACGAAACAGGGACTCATGAAAAGTCAACGCGGGACGAGGATATATCCGGGACGGAGAGATCCGGGGTTGGGGACGAGCGTTTGGATGGCCGTGGTGGTGGATCTGATCCACCCGGCCGTATCCGAACGACGATGAGCTCCGGCGATGCTCCGGCGAGGGCGGCGTCCTCCGGCGAGGCGGCGGGGAGGCGGGCGAAGTTCGCCACGGCTGGCGAGCGGGTGCCGGGCGTAAGCCGGGCGCAGCAGCGCGAGCGCACAGATGGGCGAGCATATGCGGCCGTGGCGGCGGAGGCGGCGAAGCGGCAGTGGCACGCTGGCGGCGGCCGACAAAGCGCTGGGCGGGCGGCGGACGCGAGATCCGGCAGACGGGCGGGACGCGCGAGGGCAGTGGCGAAGCTTTAGGCGGCGGGTTCGACTTCGAACGGCGGGCGGAGGCCAGCGGTGGGGGACGGGCGACTTAGCGCTTCGGTTGGCCGGGAGTGGCCCGGCTGGGTGAGGTGGCGCTACTCGATTGGTTCGGGGATGTGGAGGCGATGTACATACATGTCCAGCGGTAAAGTGGGACAGCGTGTGGCGGCGCTAGGTGGGAGATGGCTAGGGTTTTGCCCGCAAATTTCGGGGGAGGGGGCTTTATATAGATAGAGGGAGCTAGGAGAGTCCAAATGAGGTGCGGTTTTCGCCCACACGATCGTGATCCAGCAACGGAGTGCATGGGGGGTTTAGATGGGTTAGTGGGCTATTGTGGAGGGGTGTTGGGCTGCAAAGAGAAGGTGGGTTTCGATTAACGCGGTTAACCGTTGGGGCATCAAACGACCTCTAAATGGAACGAAATTTTATAGGCGGTCTACCGGTGATATACCAAGACCACTAGACAAATCTCGGCCCATTCCGAGAAGGTTTTTATCCCGCTCACGACATAAGGTCTAAGAGGAGCAACGGGTGCATGTGAGAGTGTCAGATGGTGAAATGGACAACGGAGAAAGAGACCGGATGCAAGAGGCGGACATGAATGCAAAAGAGATGCACATGATGACATGGCAAAGAAGCAACACGCAAGCAAATGATATGGCAACGACGGCGAATAACTGCAAGACACGTGGCGCATCGGATTCGGGGCGTTAAAAATCTCCTCTACTAACAAGAGATCTCGTCCCGAGATCTTAGGAACGATACGAAAGAGAAAGAGGATGAGGTGAAACAAGAGCGATGAGAGAAGTTGAACAAAGTTGGGAGCACTCGGGTAGAAAAGAGGAATGGCGAATATGACGAGACTCAAAAGCTCAAGGAATAAGGTAGACTCTGAAACCACTCCGGTTAGAACAAGGTAGAAAATGAACAAGAACGAAAGAATTTAGGCAACACTTCGGTTGAACATGGAAGGGAATAGAGCATGGACACAAGATGGAATGGTACTTGACTTGAGGAACAACACAATGCATCCGGAAGGTTGAAAAAGTGGAATGAAAAGAACGGAGAAGAAAATGAAAACTTGTACCACAATTGAATTTGAATAGCATCCTTGCAATGGAAGGATTGAATGGAGTTGTTGGAAATACAACAACAAAAGAATAAGCTTGTTGTGGGCTTATGGAAAACATCTCAAAATTATGAGGTGATAACCGGCCACAAATGGAAAAGATTGAATAGCTGAGAAAAATGAAGAAATGCAAAACTCCACTTCAAAAGAATATGGAGAATTAATTGCACTTCGAGACGCAAGAAGAAAAGATACTTGAGCTCCAACAAGAATCTTGATGAACACTTGAAGAATGAATTAAATCATGATGAACCACCATGAAGAGCTCTGGTGACAAAAAGGATCTTGAGAAAAGAATTGAAGGATGAAAAGAATAATATTACGCCTTGGATGAATAAGATGGAGGTTCCGACTAGATGGCCGAGGAGACTTTGAGCTCAAGGGAAAGAAAAGGTGAAAACACTTCGAACCGAGAATGTTATATGATGAACAAACTCCGAAAAGAAGAGATTAATCCACTTGATGAAAGGAGAATATGAATTATGTTATGCTTATCCTCCACCAATTAAATTGATGAGAAGCAATGGATGGCATACAACTTATTCGGGTAGGAAAAATTAAGGGGAGATATAGTGCAAAACTTGGGAAAGTCTTCATGAACCACCGGTAGGATTGGTAAGGACGAATGAATTGATATGATAACAAGGAGAAGGGATGTTGAACGAACCACCGTAAGAATTGAAAGGAATGACGAAAAGAGAATGAACCTCCGGAAAGCATTACAGACGCTTGAAGATACTTGAAGGAATCAAAATGCAAGAGAACGAAGAGATCGCAACTGATTAAGAATACTTGACCGACGCACCGGTACACATATGGGAAGGAATGAAGGAATATACTGAGATGGGGCCTCCGAATAAACGAACCAGAAAAGAAACTCCTGAAATACTCCGGATGGGTAAGAAAAGGATCGCACGATTGGAAACAATTTGAGATGATAACCTCAAACTAGCACTACAAATCTTCGAGAGAACGGACAAGAATTAGGTGAAAACTCTTCTTCGGTCTTCAACTGTTGAGAATGACGACGAGGAACACCTCCAAAATTGTTGAGATACTCCGGTAGAATGAAAAGCGAAGAGGTTGAGGCAACAACGAAAAGAATTTGAAACCAATCTTGGAAAAGCATCTGACTGATGAATTTCATACTTACGTCATACTTCGAAAATAATTTGAGAATAACTCCAGAAAATTAGAAGAATCTGTCGGCATTCTGGGAACGGGGGTCCCCAGACTTGCCTGCCTGCGGCCTGCGGCGTGGCTCAAGTGGGAGCCCAGCGCGACCGAGCTTCATCAGTTCAAGCCCAAGACCCTCACGAGGGGCCAAGCCTCGCGGGGCGGACGACAGGAACCTTCCTCAGGAGCAGCCTCGTCAGGCAGACTCACGAGGAGGCGGAGAGATCAAGGAAGGGTACCTCAAGAGGGTGCCCCATGACGCAAGCCATGATGATCGAGATCAGGCGGGCGCCAGTGAGCGCCCGACCTGCGCGATGTCCTCGTTTCCCCTTTGGTGCAAAGGAGGCAAGCCTGAGCCAAGGCATCGAGCAAAGGTTACCGCTTGGTGCAACAAGACCGAGACCAGGCTGAGCGGCAAGGCGGAGGTCATCGTGGAGCCCAGGTGACGAGGCGTCACCGTCGAGCCTTTGGCAAATCAAGACCAATTTTAGTCAGGATAAGTGTACTAGATGTTCCCCTTCAAAATGGCCAATTGTTGGCGCCCTTCCCGCTCATTATTTGGGAAGAGGCCCAGGGCCTCCCTCTATAAATAGGACTAGCCACCACAGAGAGAAAAGAGGTCGAACCTACCAGAGAGAGAGAGAGAGAGAGAGAGAGAGAGAGAGAGAGAGAGAAGCGACTGGACTCACCCAAGCAGTCCATCGCACCCGGCTCAAGAACGACCCCTGCGAGGCTGTTCTTCCTTTATCTTGTTCTTCGCCGGAGGCAATCCACCACACCACACACTGGAGTAGGGTATTATACCACAACTGTAGCCCGAACCAGTATAAATCTTGTGTCTCTTGTGCTGTTCATCGTTCCTAGTTTAGATCCCTTGTGAGCCATTAACGCGTGAGCTGGTAGGGGAAAGATCTCCGTGCGCACCCCAGAGTTCGAACCTCAAGGGTCTGCCGGAACCCGAAATCCGACGTTTGGCGCGCTGGGTAGGGGGTGCGCCGGAATCTTTCTTCCGCTGGTCGCGTGTGATCTTCCGTCATGTCCATGGCTGACGCTCGCTGAGCCCGCACCGAGCTTCGGGCTGCTCGCGCCGCCTGAAGTCGCCAGAGCAGCTCCGTCGGCGGGCGCCCGTCGTTCCCGTCACCTGCCGCTAACGCTTCTACCGGCCCGTGAACGAGCAAAGCGAGCCTGTTGGGGAGTCAGCGACCACTACCTCGACCGTCGCGCGGGCAGCGCCTCTGGTCGTCGCAGCTCTCTAAGCGGCTCACTGGCGCCACCTTCGAACCCGTCCACACGTCAAGCCGTTCACCCGCCAGATCGCCACCGCCTCAAAGCGCCCGGGAGCCCGTCGGCTGGGTGGCGCCCGAGGCCGACCTGCTCTTCAACTCAGACGATCACCCTCCAACCCCGCCCGGTTCGGTGCGCTTCGATGCTGTGCACCCCACCATCTCGCCAAGTGGTCGTCACCGGGACCCTCGACGGCGGGTGAGGCGGCCTCGGCCCGTGCTCTCTGGAGGCCTTGACCTCCTCCATGTGCCACCAGAGGCGGCTCCGGCCAGCAGGCCTTTTCGAGGGAGTCGGGCCGGTTCCACCGCCTCCACAGGACAAATTCGCCTCCGGTGACCTTGGCACTCGCGACAACTTCCGACAGAGCTGATCGACCGACGCCGCCCCCATCGGCCTCCCCTACACTGCCATCCTCGGCTACCCGGCCTTGGCCCGGTTCATGGCAGCGACTCACCCGGCGTACAACCTCATGAAGATGCCCGGAAGCAGCGGCGTCCTTACCGTGTCAGGAGACACAGGAGATGCACTGCAGGCGCTCAAGCTTGTTTTCAAGACGGCCGCGGCGGCACGGCCCGCCAGCGCTGATGCCCCCGAGCCCAAGGGGGCCGCGCCGTCTAAGAAGAAGCAGCTATTCACTCAAAACAAGGCGGAAACCAAGCAGGTACCAGTCAACGAGGACGGGTCCACTGACGCCACCTTCACCATAGGTGCAAACCTCGAACCCAAGCGTATGAGGCCTTGGTAAGGTTCCTGCGCGCGAACAAGAAGGTGTTCGCATGGGTACCTGATCGGTTGGCGGGGGTCCCGAGGGGCGTTATTGAGCATCACCTCAACGTGTGCTCCAACGTGCGCCCGTGAAAGCGGAAAAGCAGGCGACAGTCCACAAAGAAACAAGCTTTTATCGTCTAAGAGACCCGCAAGCTAGAGGCGCGAGGGTTATTCGCGAGGTTCGCTACCGGATTGGCTGGCCAACCCGGTTGTCATGCCAAAAAAGGAGGGAAAGGAACGATGTGTCGACTTCACCAACCTCAACAAGGCCTGCCCACAGGATCCATTCCCGCTTCCTCGCATCGACCGGATCGTCGACTCCAATCACCGAGTGTGACCTCTTGTGCTTCTGGATGCCTTCTCGCTATCACCGAGATCAAGATGGCGGTAGAAGACATGGAAAAACGGCTTTCCCGACCCCGTGCGAGTGTAATCGCTATACATGCATGCCGTTTGGGTTACGCAAACGCAGCGCCGACCTTCGCCGGTGATGCACATTGCCCAGGGCCGGCTCGGGAGGAATCTTTGAGGCGTCGTCGATGACATTGTAGTGAAGTCTCGGGAGGTGAGAACCCTGATACAGGACTTGGAAGAAACCTTCACGAGCCTTGATGAAGTGGACATGCGGCTCAACCCGGAGAAGTGCGTATTTGGAGTCCCCTCGGGCAAGCTCCTGGGTTTCCTCGTGTCCCATAGGGGCATCGAGGCCAACCCAGAAAAGGTCCATGGTCGAAGACATGAGCCCACCAAAGACCCTCAGAGAAATGCAGAACTCACCCGGGCGTGACCGCACTAGGACGTTTCATCTCCAAGCCGGGGAACGAGCAATCGCCATTCTTCAAGCTGATGAAGAAGAAGGGCCCCTTTGAATGGACTGAAGAGGCCGACAAGGCATTCCAAGAACTCAAGAGGTACCTTACCAGCCCTCCGGTGATGGTAGCTCCGCGTCCTCGAGAGCCCCTGGTGCTCTATCTCGCGGCCACCCCCTACTCCGCCAACAGAGCCTGGTAGCGGTCAGGAGGAGCATCGAGCCAAGGCCAGAATTGCAGCCTCCGGCAGGAGCGGAAGCGGCCAAGAGAGCCTCACAAAGACCGCACATGGCCAAGGGGATCAAGCAGGAAAGCGCGCCCGGAGGCAGGAGAGGCCCCACCAAGCGTTACTGGGGACTCACGTCGTCTCGAGGCGCCCCAACCCACGGAGGACGGCAGCGGGCGCCACACAGCCTCGTCGAGCACCCCGTGTACTTCGTTAGCACGGTGCTACGGGACGCGAGGGCGCGGTACCCCATGCCCCCAAAACTCCTCCTCGCGCTATTGGTAGCCTCACACAAGCTGCGGCACTACTTCCAAGGTCATCCCATCAAGGTCGTCTCGGCATACCCTCGGAGAGGGTGCTCGAGCCCAACTCAATTTGGAAGAGTCGCCGAGTGGAACATCGAATCGCAAGCGTTTGACTAGAATTCAAAGACAACCGAGTCATCAAGGGGCCACATTGGCAGATTTCGTGGCAGAATGGACGGAGGCACCCGGCCTCAAGCGGCGAAGACCGATCACTTTCTCCGGGAGCGAGGCACCGACGGCCGGGTCATGTACTTCGACGGGCATTCTCGACATGGCGCTGAGGGCAGTATGATGCTTGTATTCCCTACTCAGGACAAGCTCTATTACGTCGTGCAGCTCCGTTTCCAGCACGGGGAAAAGGTCTCCAACAACATAGCAGAATATGAAGGCCTGATAACTGGCCTGAGAGCCGCAGTCGCTTTGGGGGTAAAGCGCCTCATCATCAGGGGCTATTCACAACTCCTCATCAACTTCTCCAACAAAATATATGAGCCAAAGGACGACTACATGGAAGCCTACCTCGCGGAGGTTCGCAGGATGGAGAGGCAGTTTTGGGGGCTGGAGCCGCGGCATGTGCCTCGCGGCACCAATCAAGAGGCGGATGACATCGCCAAGAGGCGTCAGGCGGCTGCCTCGAGAACTGGCGTCTTCAAAGAGCGACTCTTGAGGCCCTCGGCGGCACCATTATTATCAAGCGGCGCAACCTCGGGAGGAGCTCCCACCGCCTACCTCGGGAGCCTCCTGCGGCCCGGCCTCGTGGCACGCTCACATCGGCGTTGGAGCCTCGGGAAGGTGCTTTGGATCACGAGCTCAAGAGCTACTTGACGGGGGACCTGCCGGAGAAGGAGGAGGAGGTGGAGCGTGTGGCGCGGGCAAGCCACGACCTCTTGCATCGAGGATGGAGAGCTTTACGGAGGCGACCGAATGACATGTCCCTACGTTGCATTTCCAGAGAGCAAGGGAAGGAATTGCTGGAAGACATACATGGCGGAGACTGTGGGCATCACTCATCGTCACGAACCCTCGTGGGCAAGGTGTTCCGGCCCGGGTTCTCTTGGCCCACAAAGACTTTCGGCTGACGTTGTTGAGCTAGTAAAAGCTATGCGAGGCACGCCAATTTCACGCCAAGCGAGATCCATCGATCGGCGGGAGGTCTGCAAACTATACCCCTCTCATGGCCATTCGCGGTTTGGGGCTGGACATTCTAGGCCCGTTCCCTCGGCGCAGAGGCTATCTCTACCTCTACGTCGCCGTGGACAAGTTCACCAAGTGGGCTGAGGTGGAAGCTGTCTGCACCATCCCAGCGGGGTCTGCGGTCAAGTTCATCAGGGGCCTCGTGAGCCGGTTTGGGGTGCCCAACCGCATTATCACCGACAACGGTTCGCAGTTCACCAGCAATCTCTTCAAAACATAATGTGCTAACCTTGGAACGCAGATATGCACTGCAACCGGTGGCGCACCCGTAATGTGGCAGCCGAAGCGAGCCAACGCGGAGGTCCTAAAGGGCCTCAAAACCAGGACCTTCAAGAAGAAGCTGGAGGCCTGCGGCAGGGGCTGGCACTCCGAGCTCCAGTCTGTGCTGTGGTCCATCGGCACGACCGCGGCCAAGCCGCCTGGCGAGACCCCGTTCTTCCTCGTCTATGGAGTAGAAGCCGTCCTCCCTCACGAGGTCAGGCGCCGGCTCATACCAGGTCTGGCGTTCGACGAGGCTGCCAGGGGCCAGACGCCATGCGGGAGACGGATCTCATGGGGAGGAACATCGCCGAGAGGCCGCACCGCAAGCGGCAAAGCAGTATCAATAGGCGCCGCCATACCACCGCCGCAACGTCCGCCCCGGGACTCTTGAGGTAGGGGACCTCGTGCTCAGACGGGTCCTCTCCAGGGAAGGGTTGCATAAGCTTTCTCCCATGTGGGAGGGCCCGTTCAAGGTTGTTCATGTTTCCAAGCCCGGCTCCATGACGCTTGGAGACTCGGGAGGGGTGCCCATCCCGAGCGTGGAACATCCGGCATCTCCTAAGTTCTACCCTTGAATAAAGGCCGGAGCACATGAAGAAGGCCAACGCCTGTGAAGCTCATTTCCCGAGAAAGGCCGGAGCCTGTGAAGAAGGCCAACGCCTGTGAAGCTCATTTCCCCGAGAAAGGCCCGGAGCCTATGAAGAAGGCCAACGCCTGTGAAGCTCATTTCCCCAAGAAAGGCCCGGAGCCTGTGAAGAAGGCCAATGCCTGTGAAGCTCACCGCCCGTGACACTCTCACGTAATAATGAGTTGGGGCTGTACACGCCCCGGAGTCTCCGGAGAGCCGCCCTCGGGCCTCGGGGGCTCCCGCCCACGCCTTGATGGCACACTTAGCTCAGCTGGTGAGAAGACGTCGAAGACTAGATTAGGTGCGGACGCGGCTTTTTCATTTGCTTTCTGCAGCTTGGCTTGTTCATTCCTATTTGAAGTTTTATTGAAGTTGTTGCCGTCCTTAGCTTGTGACTCTTTGTCTTTTCGCTCACTTGCCTCGTTTTCTCTCACAGTCTCATGAGGGAGCAACGCCGCACCTCGCGAAAGTGTTTTTCTCGCCTGCCGCTTTGAAGCTTTCCTATCTAGGTCCACTCACGGAGCACCCTCGAGTCCATGCCCCACGGGCATCGCGACGCCTTGAACACAGGACCTGGGTGGTCGCCTCCACAACCGAGACCGAAAGCTACCCCTCTCGACTAATCCTTGCAGGACATGAAAGGCCTAGGCCTCGGCCTCGGGAAGCAAAGACCGCGACAAGTCCCCCAAGCTAAGTAATTCTCAAGACGCTGGCATGCGGCACAAAAAGCACCGCACGTAAATAGCGGAAATAGCATGATAATTAACAGAATACAGTTCAAAGACGCCCCACGGGGCCCTACACCACTTTCTCTTTGCATGTGGAAGGGAGAAAAAACAAAATAGGCACGACTTGCTCGGCGCCAACTCATGACGAAGGCTCAGACGCCTCGGAGCTCGGTCAGACTCCTCCTCGCGCTTCACCGAGGCGCCGACGGCGGGCTGACCCGCTACCTCCCTCGGCGGTAGCGCGGCAGACGGAGGCTTTGGTCGCGACCACCGGGAGGACTTCTTGTTCGAAGGAGAGCCGCGAAGCTTCGAAGAGCCCCGAGCGTCGCCGACTCACGCGCCGCCGTCATCTTCATCCCGATCATCGCCGGGGCTGGGTGCAGCGCGGTCATCATCTTCGGGCAGGCGCCCGTCCGGCGACCGTCTTCTCCGAACACCCTCACGTAGAGGGTGGCGTCATATCGAACTTGAAGTGCAGGTGCACCACGGCCAGCCTCGCCAGCAAACGCTTTGCCGACCACGGGTGAGGCCGCATTCCGGCGACGGAGACCTCCAAATAAGCCGGCCAGGAGGCCCCGCTGCCACAACCGTCCGCTGAAGCGAGGTCGCCTGAGCGCCCGGCGGAAGTTCACCTACAAAGAAGCGGGGCGCCTAAGTCCAATCAATCGCCACCTTGGCGCTGAGGCCACAGCTGTTGGGGCCCGCGGCGCTCGCTGCCTTGCCCCTTCTCTGCTAAGCCAAGTCCGGGCGCGCTTGGGCCGGGGCTACTGTCGGCGTTGCAGGAGCAGGGTCCCCAGACTTGCCTTCCTGCGGCTGCTGGCGTGGCTCAAGTGGGAGCCAGTGGCCCCAACTTCGTTAGCTCAAGCTTCCAAGACCCTCACGAGGGCCAAGCCTGTGAGGCGGACGACAAGAACCTTCCTCAGAGCAGCCTCGTCAGGCGAGGCTCACGAGGAGGCGGAGAGATCAAGGCAGGGGTACCTCACGAGGGTGCCCCATGGCGCAAGCCATGACGATCGAGA
This sequence comes from Aegilops bicornis, assembly GCA_021605145.1. NCBI lineage: Eukaryota > Viridiplantae > Streptophyta > Magnoliopsida > Poales > Poaceae > Aegilops > Aegilops bicornis. Next base: position 703,701,092 of record CM038669.1, read on the forward strand.
TCGGTAGGCGCCACCTCCATGATGTCCTCGCTTCCCCTTTGGTGCAAAGGAGGCAAGCATAGGCCAAGGCATCGAGCAAAGGTTACCGCTTGATTACAACAAGACCAAGACCAGCAGAGCGGCAGGAAGGAGGTCATCATGGAGCCTGTGACCAGGCGTCACCCGTTAGAGAGCCTTTGGCGTGAGAAGACCAACTTTAGTCGGGATAAGTGTACTAGATGTTCCCCTTCAAAATGGCCAATTGTTGGCACCCTTCCGCTCATTATTTGGGAAGAGGCCGAGGCCTCCCTCTATAAATAGGACTAGCCACCATGAGAGAGAAAGCGGAGGGTCGAACCTACCGAGAGAGAGAGAGAGAAGCATTTGGACTCACCCAAGCAGTCCATCGCACCAGCTCAAGAACAGCCCCTCGCGAGGCTGTTCTTCCTTTATCTTATTCTTCATCGGCCGGAGGCAATCCACCACACCACACCTTTGGAGTAGGGTATTATACCACAAGCTGTAGCCCGAACCAAAGATAAATCTTGTGTCTCTTGTCTTTGTTCATCGTTCCTAGTTTAGATCCCTTGTGAGCCATTAACGCGTGAGCTGGTAGGGGAAAGATCTCCGTCGCACCCTGCAGTTCGAACCTCAAAGGTGCCGGAACCCGAAATCCGACAGAGTCAGGTAAGATTTAGGGCCCACTGAAAAGAAGCACCGTTGGAAAGGATTGTTTGAATGAGAAATGATACAGCGAACAATTGAAAGAGTTGAATGAGGTGATAACCTCGAAATAATTGAATGCAAACATGAATCTTCTGAGATGTCTTCATCACTCTGGAACGATTAAATGGCGAGAGGCGAACGATCAACGGGAACACTTCGGTTAAGGAAAAGAATACGATCAACACCTAAAAAACTTGAATTGAATCCACGGAGAGGAAACGAGATGAACAATGATGAACTAGACGAGAACTCACCGGTTGAGAAAATTGAGGAAGCGAAGAGGCTCCGCATACGAATGAAATGGATGCTTTCGAATAGAGGCTCGAGACTTCGAGGAAGAAAAGGGGTGGGAGGCGGAAAAACCAAAGGCAACTTGGAACGGGGAACCGACGAATAACTTGAAGAGAAAAGCACCGGTCGAAATAAGTGAGGAAAGAATGCAAAGGCTTCGCACGAGTAGGATGGATACTCGATTACGGACTTCGGCTCCGAGAAGAAAATGGGTGGGCGGGTGGGAAAAAGAAAGACGACTTCACATGGAGGAACAACGTCGATAGAGAAAGAACTGACGACTGATCTTGCGAAAGATGAAGATGACGAATCAGCTCGACGAGAAAAGCACCAGATGAAAAGAGCTGACATTGCAACGAACGAAAACTAACTGCGTGATCCTAAAAAATTTGAAGGGGAAGAGGAGTAGTTCAAAACACATACGACAAGATACCTTACCAGAGCAACAAAGGGGCAGAAGAGTAAAAAGAATTCCTACTCTCCGATATAACGACTCCAATTTTTTTTTCTAAACTCAACAACGGCCAACTACGAAAATTTTGCATGATGCTTTTATATCGATATTTATTGCATTATGGGCTGTTATTACACATTATGTCACAATACTGATGCCTTTTCTCTCTTATTTTACAAGGTTTACATGAAGAGGAGAATCTTTGGCAAATTGGATTTCTGAAATTTGGAAAGGAGCAAATTTTAGAGACCTATACGCACAACTCCAAAAAGTCCACAGAAACTCCACGAAAGTCATTTTTGGAATATATAAGAAATATTGGGCGAAGAATGCACCAGAGGGGGGCCACCTACCATCCACGAGGGTGGGGGCGCGCCCTACCCCCCTGGGCGCACCCCCTGCCTCGTGGGCCCCCTGGCAGGCCTCCGATGCCCATCTTTGGCTATATGAAGTCTTTCGCCCTGGAAAAAAAATCATAAGCAAGCTTTCGGGACAAAGCACCACCTCCATGAGGCGGAACCTGGCGAAACCAATCTAGGGCTCCGACGAAGCTGTTCTGCCGGGGAAACATCCCTCCGGGAGGGGGAAATCATCACCATCGATCCTCTCATCGGGAGGGGGTCGATCTCCATCAACATCTTCACCAGCACCATCTCCTATAAAACCCTAGTTCATCTCTTGTATCCAATCTTTGTCCCAAAACCTCAGATTGTTACGTGTGGGTTGCTAGTAGTGTTGATTACTCCTTGGAGTTGATGCTAGTTGGTTTATTTGGTGGAAGATCATATGTTCAGATCCTTTATGCATATTAGTACCCCTCTGATTATGAACATGAATATGATTTTTGAGTAGTTATGTTTGTTCCACGAGGACAGGGGAGAAGTCTTGCTATAAGTAGTCATGTGAATTTGGTATTCGTTCGATATTTTGATGAGATGTATGTTGTCTTTCCTCTAGTGGTGTTATGTGAACGTCGACTACATGACACTTCACCATTGTTTGGGCCTAGAGGAAGACACTGAGAAGTAATGAGTAGATTATGGGTTGCTAGAGTGACAAAAACTTAAAACCCTAGTTTATGCGTTGCTTCGTAAGGGGCTGATTTGGATCCATATGTTTCATGCTATGGTTAGGTTTACCTTAATACTTCTTTTATAGCTGCGGATGCTTGCAATAGGGGTTAATCATAAGTGGGATGCTTGTCCAAGAAAGGGCAGTACCCAAGCACCGGTCCAGCCACATATCAAATTATCAAGGTAACAAACGCGAATCATATAAGCGTGATGAAAACTAGCTTGACAATAATTCCCATGTGTCCTCGGGAGCGTTTTCCTTTATATAAGAGTTTGTCTAGGCTTGTCCTTTGCTACAAAAAGGATTGGGACATCTTGCTACACCTTATTTACTTTAATTACTTGTTACCCGTTAAAAATTACCTTATCACAAAACTATCTGTTACCGATAATTTCAGTGCTTGCAGAGAATGCCTTACTGAAAACCGCTTGTCATTTCCTTCTGCTTCTCGTTGGGTTCGACACTCTTACTTATCGAAAGGACTACGATAGATCCCCTATACTTGTGGGTCATCACCACATAACCGCGGGCACGGCTTTTGAAAGTTTAAACCCTGCAGGGGTGTCCCAACTTAGCCCATGACAAGCTCACGATCCGCGGAGACAATCCTCCATCGCGGAACACCCGATCAGACTCGGAATCTCGGTGCACAAGACATTTCGACAATGGTAAAACTAATCCAGCAAAGCCTCCCAGCGTGTCGACACCCTGATAGTAGCCGCGCATATCTAGTCTCAGGACACGTCTGGATAGGTCAAGCTACGAGTAAAACCAACCCTCGAGTTTCCCCAAGGTGGCCCCGCAGGCTGCCCGTTTGGAACCAACACAATCAGCTCTGGCCTCGCCTTGTATGTAGAAAAAATCCTCGGGTTCGCGACGCCCTATGCAAATTAATTATTAGGTTCAAGTATTATTATGGCAAATGTTAAAACCAAAGTTGGGCCCTGCTGGAAGAGTATTATTCAAAGCGAAACGTCGAGAGGGTCCCAGACCCCTCGCTGTGTTAGGGACGCAAAACCAAGGAACATAACACCAGTATGACGGAAACTAGGGCGACAAGAGTGGAACAAAACACAAGGCATAAGGCTGAGCCTTCCACCCTTTACCAAGTATATAGATGCATTAATTAAATAAAAGATATTGTGATATCCCATGATATCCATGTCCCAACATGGAACAACCTGCAACTAGCAATGCTATAAGAGGGGCTGGCCAAAGCGGTAACATAGCCAAACAACGGTTTGCTCGGAAAGGAAAAAAGATTAGAGGTTTTCATGGCAATTTGGGAGGCTTGATAAACAAGTGGTAGGTAGCGCGACATAGCGATAGCATCGAGACAACTAGCATAGCAAAGATAGTAGTGAGATCCAAGGTGACGGTCATCTTGCCCGAAATCCCGCTAGGAAGAAGAACGAGTCCATGAAGAAGATGAAGCCACGTAGACGAACCAAGCGTAGTCGAACGAATCCTCACAATAGCAAGGAAACAGGAACTCGCGAAAAGTCAACGCGGGACGACGATATCCGGGACGGAGAGATACGGGGACGGGCGTTTGGATGGCCGTGGTGGAGGATCTGATCCACCCGGCCGGGTCCGAACGGCGACGAGCTCCGGCGATGCTCCGGCGAGGGCGGTGTCCTCCGGTGTGGCGCAGGAGGCGCGGGCGAAACTCGGCGAATGAGTAGCGAAGCGGCAAGCGGGCGTAGCGCGCGGCGGCGGCGCTGCAAGCGCACGCTGACGATGGCGGCGATCGCGGCCGATGGCGGCGATTGCAGCGATCGATGGCAGTGGCGGCGAATGGCGGCGCCTTCTGAGCTGCGGCCGGATCACGGGATCTGGATGCGGCGGGCCATGAGGATGCGGGCGGCGGACGGGCGCGAGGGCGGCAGGCGGCGGGAGCTCCGGGCCAGGCGGGACCTACTCGGGCAGCCGGCGGGGACAGTGGCGTGGCGGCGCTCCGGATTGGCAGGATCGGCCCGGCTGGTGAGGTGGCGGCGCCTGATTGGTCCGGGCGACGTGGAGGCGGCGGTGGACATGTCCGACGCAGCGTGGAGTCGTCTGGCGGCGCGAGGAGGAAGATGGCTAGGGTTTTGCCTGCAAATTTCAGGGAGGGGGCCTTTATATAGATAGAGGGAGCTAGGAGAGTCCAAATGAGGTGTGATTTTCACCCACACGATCGTGATCCAACGACAGAGAGCATGGAGGGGGTTTAGATGGGTTAGTGGGCTGTTGTGGAGGGGTGTTGGGCTACAAAGAGAAGGAGGGTTTCGGTTAACGTGGTTAGCCGTTGGGGCATCAAACGACCTCCAAATGGATCAAAATTTTACAGACGGTCTACCAGTGATATGCCAAGACCACTCAACAAATCTCGGCCCATTTCGAGAAGGTTTTTATCCAGCTCACGAAACAAGGTCTAAGAGGAGCAACGGGTGCATGTGAGAGTGTCAGATGGTGAAACGGACAACGGAGAAAGAGACATGATGCAAGAGGCGGACATGAATGCAAAAGAGATGCACATGATTACATGGCAAACAAGGAACACGCAAGAAAATGGCATGGCAAAGACGATGAATAACTGGAAGACACCTGGTGCCTCGGATTAGGGGCGTTACAACTCTCCTCTACTAACAAGAGATCTCGTCCCGAGATCTTAGGAACGAGACAGAAGAGAAAGAGGATGAGGTGAATCAAGAGCGAAGAGAGATGTTGAACAAAGTTGGTAGCACTCAGGTAGCAAAGAGGAATGGCGAATATTACGAGACTCAAAAGCTCAAGGAATAAGATAGACTCTGAAACCACTCCGGTTAGAACAAGATAGAATATGAACAAGAGCGAAAGAATTTAAGCAACACTCCAGTTGAACATGGAAGGGAATAGAGCATGAACACAAGATGGAGCAGTACTTGACTTGGAGGAACAACACAATGCCTCGGAAGGTTGAAAAGTGGAATGAAGAAAAGAGCGGAGAAGAAAATGACAACTTGTACCACAATTGAATTTGAATAGCATCCTTGCAAAGGAAGGATTGAACAGAGTTGTTGGAAATCCAACAACAAAAGAATAAGCTTGTTGTGGGCTCATGGAAAACATCTCAAAATTATGAGGTGATAACCGGCCACAAACGGAAAAGATTGAATAGCTGAGAAAACCGAAGAAATGCAAAACTCCACTTCAAAAGAATACGGAGAATTAATTGCACTTTGAGACGCAAGAAGAAAAGATACTTGAGCTCCAACAAGAATCTTGATGAACACTTGAAGAATGAGTTAAATCATGATGAACCACCATGAAGAGCTCCGGTGACAAAAGGATGATGAGAAAGAATTGAATGATGAAAAGAATAAGATTACCCCTTGCGATGAAGAAGATGGAGGTTCCGACGAGATGGCCGAGGAGACTTTGAGCTCCGGGAAAGAAAAGGTGAAAACACTTCGAACCGAGAATGTTATATGATGAACAAACTCCGAAAAGAAGAGATTAATCCACTTGATGAAAGGAGAATAAGAATTATGTTATGCTTAGCCTCCACCAATTAAATTGATGAGAAGCAATGGATAGCATACAACTTATTCGGGTTGGAAAAATTAAGGGGAGATATAGCGAAAAACTTGGGAAAGTCTTCATGAACCATCGGTAGGATTGGTAAGGACGAATGAATTGATATGATAACAAGGAGAAGGAATGTTGAACGAACCACCGTAAGAATTGAAACGAATGACAAAAAGAGAATGAACCTCCGGAAAGCATTACAGACGCACGAAGATACTTGAGGGAATCAAAATGCAAGAGAACCAAGAGATCGCGAACTGATTAGAATACTTGACCAACGCACCAGTACACATATGGGAAGGAATGAAGGAATATACTGAGATGGGGCCTCCGAGTAAACGAACCAGAAAAGCAACTCCTGAAATACTCCGGATGGGTAAGAAAAGGATCGCACGATTGGAAACAATTTGAGATGATAACCTCAAACTAGCACCACAAATCTTCGAGATAACGGACAAGAATTAGGTGAAAACTCTTCTTCGGTCTTCAACTGTTGAGAATGACGACGAGGAACACCTCCAAAATTGTTGAGATACTCCAGTAGAATGAAAAGCGAAGAGGTTGAGGCAACAATGAAAAGAATTTGAAATCAATCTTGGAAAAGCATCTGACTGATGAATTTCATACTTACGTCATACCTCGAAAAGAATTTGAGAATAACTCCGGAAAATTAGAAGAGTCAGGTAAGATCCCGGGAAAGACCTGTGAGTTAGGGCCCACTGAAAAGAAGCATCGTTGGAAAGGATTGTTTGAATGAGAAATGATACAGCGGAACAATTAAAAGAGTTGAATGAGGTGACAACCTCGAAATAATTAAATGCAAACACGAATCTTCTGAGATGTCTTCATCACTCTGGAATGATTAAATGGCATGAGGCGAACGAGCAAGGGGAACACTTCGGTCAAGGAAAAGAATACGATCAACACCGAAAAAAAACTTGAATTGAATACACCGGAGAGGAAACGAGACGAACAATGATGAACTAGACGAGAATTCACCAGTTAAGAAAATTGAGGAATGACTGAAGAGTCTCCGCACGAATGAAATTGATGCTCGAATAGAGGCTCAGACTCTAGGAAGAAAAGGGGTGGGAGGGCGGGAAAAAAAGGCAACTTGGATCGGGGAACCAACGAATAACTTGAAGAGAAAAGCACCGGTCGAAATAAGTGAGGAAAGAATGCAAAGGCTTACATACGAGTAGGATGGATACTCAATTCTGGACTCGGCTCTGAGAAGAAAATGGGTGGGCGGGTGGGAAAAAGAAAGACGACTTCACATAGAGGAACAACGTCGATAGAGAATGAACTGAGGACTGATCTTGCCAAAGATGAAGAGGACCGAATCAGCTCGACAAGAAAAGCACCGGATGAAAAGAGCTGACATCGCAACGAACGAAAACTAACTGCGTGATCCTAAACAGAATTGAAGGAGAAGAGGAGTAGTTCAAAACACCTATGACAAGATACCTTACCAGAGCGACGAAGGGGCAGTGGAGTAAAAAGAATTCCTACTCTCCGATATAACGACTCTGAAAATTTTCTTCTAAACTCAACAACGGCCAACTACGAACAAACAAGGGGGCTCCTATGGTCGGTCGAGCCTCAGATACCAACTTGTCACGCCCAATATGCGACTCTATCCTAAAGGAACTCGAAGGTCCCACCAAGGATAGAACCGCATATTGACACGCTTTTGCAAGGTGGATATCATTACATCGATCCATTACATAATAGATGGGGATACATATTAGGCATACAAATGCCGCAAGAATACATCAATACATCATACATGAGAACAACATCCGACTATGGACGAAACACAAACAAAAGCTCAAAGGACATCCACCCTGCTAGCCCAGGCTGCTGACCAGGAACCTAACCCAAGATCAACGAAGAAGAAGAAGAACTCAAAACGTGCAAACATCGCTCTCACGCCATGATCATCGCATTACCTGTACCTGCAACTGTTGCTGTAGTAATCTGTGAGCCACGAGGACTCAGCAATCCCATTACCATGGGTATCAAGACTAGCAAAGCTTAAAGGGCAAGGAAGGGGTAAGGTGGTGAGGTTGCAGCAGCGACTAAGCAATGTATGGTGGCTAACTTACAAATACAAAAGTAAGATGAGAAACTACGCAAACGGTCGCAAACTAGAAATGAACAAGAAGTGATCCTGAACTACTTACGTTCAAACATAACCTAACCATGTTCTCCTCTCGAACTTCCCTGAAAAGAGGCGATACGCAGTTCACATAGCAATTGGTGTATTTTAATCGAGTTTACTTCAAGTCCTCTACAACCAGATATTAACAAATTCCCATCTGCCACATAACCGCGGGCATGGCTTTCGAAAGTTTAAACCCTGCAGGGTGTCCCAACTTAGCCCATGACAATCTCACGATCCGCGGAGACAATCCTCCATCGCGGAACACCCGATCAGACTCGGAATCCCGGTGCGCAAGACATTTCGACAATGGTAAAACTAATCCAGCAAAGCTGATAGTAGCCGCTCGTATCTAGTCTCAGGACACGTCCGGATAGGTCAAGCTACGAGTAAAACCAGCCCTCGAGTTTCCCTGAGGTGGCCCCGCAAGCTGGCCGTTTGGGACCAACACCATCAGCACTGGCCCCGCCCTGTATGTAGAAAAAATCATCGGTTTCGCGACGCCCTATGAAAATTAATTATTAGGTTCAAGTATTATGGCAAATGTTAAATCCAAAGTTGGGCCTTGCTGGAAGAGTTTTATTCAAAGCGAAACGTCGAGAGGGTCCCATACCCCTCACCGTGTTAGGGACGCAAAATCAAGGGACATAACACTGGTATGACGGAAATTAGGGCGACAAGAGTGGAACAAAACACCAGGCATAAGGCCGAGCCTTCCACCCTTTACCAACTATATAGATGCATTAATTAAATAAGAGATATTGTGATATCCCATGATATCCATGTCCCAACATGGAACAACCTGCAACTGCACCTGCAACTAGCAACGCTATAAGAGGGGCTGAGCAAAGCGGTAACATAGCCAAACAACGGTTTGCTAGGAAAGGGAAAAACGTTAGAGGTTTTCATGGCAATTTGGGATGCTTGATAAACAAGTGGTAGGTAGCGCGACATAGCGATAGCATCGAGACAACTAGCATAGCAAAGATAGTAGTGAGATCCAAGGTGACGGTCATCTTGCCTGAAATCCCGCTAGGAAGAAGAACGAGTCCATGAAGAAGATGAAGCCACGTAGACGAACCAAACGTAGTCGAACGAATCCTCACAATCGCAACGAAACATGAACTCGCTAAAAGTCAACACGGGACGAGGATATCCGGGACGGATAGATCCGGGGTCGGGGACGGGCGTTTGGATGGCCGTGGTGGTGGATCTGATCCACCCGGCCGGATCCGAGCGACGACGAGCTCCGGCGAGGGCGGCGTCCTCCGGTCAGGCGGCGGGGAGGCGCGGGCGAGGTCCGATCGGGGAGGAAGCGAGCGCCCGGCGTAGGCGTGGCCGGGCGGCCTTTGTGACGATGGCGGCGGAGGCGGCGAAAGCGGCCGGCAGTAGCGACAAGCGGCCAGCGCATTGGGCGGCGGCGATGAAAGCGGGCGGCGGACGCTTGAGATGCGGCGCGGCGTGACGGCCGCGAGGGAGGCAAGCGGCAGGAGCTTCCGGGCTGGCGGGCCCGACTGGCCAGGCGGCGAAGGCCGGCCAGCGGTTGGGACGGGCGACATGGCGGCCCGGTTGGCCGTGGCGAGCGCTTGTTGGTGAGTCGGCGCTACCTGATTGGTCCGGGCGACGTTGAGGCTACGGCGGACATGTCCGACACGGTGCGGACACGTCTGGCGGCGCGAGGAGGAAGATGGCTAGGGTTTTGCCCGTAAATTTCGGGGGAGGGGTCTTTATATAGATATAGGGAGCTAGGAAAGTCCAAATGAGGTGCAGTTTTCGCCCACACGATCGTGATCCAACGATGGAGAGCATGTAGGGTGTTTAGATGGGTTAGTGGGCTATTGTGGAGGGGTGATGGGCTGCAAAGAGAAGGAGGGTTTCTGTTAACGCGATTAACCGTCGGTGATTTACCAAGACCACTCAACAAATCTCGGCCCATTCCGAGAAGGTTTTTATCCCGCTCACGAAACAAGGTGTAAGAGGAGCAACGGGTGCATGTGAGAGTGTCAGATGGTGAAACGGACAACGGAGAAAGAGACCGGATGCAAGAGGCGGACATGAATGCAAAAGAGATGCACATGATGACATGGCAAAGAAGCAACACGCAAGCAAATAACATGGCAACAACGGCGAATAACTGGAAAACACCTGGCGCATCGGATTCGGGGCGTTACAGCCTGGCTCCAATTGTGCGTGACATATACCGATGTTTTAACTTTGATAAGTTCAAGGTAAACAAAAGCCGTAATAGGCATCAGGGTTGATTGACTTATCAAGCGTACAAACGGGTCACATAATTGTGAGTGGCATCGAGCTTACAAGTAGGTGTAACCAGATAATACTGTTGGCATATGCCTGGCTCAAGGGTGATTAGCTGAACTCGGTGAGTTACAAGCCCCTGGGTAACCAATGATCATGAAAATTAAGCCTCAACACACAACGATCTGAGGTGAAACAACAAAACTCTGGGGTCCAGAGGTGCGGGCTTTATTCCATTGATCATAATAGATGAAGCCATAACATATAATCTGTCGAGTCATGGACATCGAAGCGGATGAACTATAGGTGTTTTTAAGACTTTTATGCCGTAGGCATTTTAAGCGTCGAGTATCTATCTATTGTATATAATTAAGACAGAAGCCAAATAAGACACCACGTTCTTCCACATTAGCTAAAATAATGTACACCTTTGATTAGTAATATTTACGGCTGAGATTTAACAATGTTACGTTACATACAAATATTCTGAACATGCACTATTTTGCATATGTTGTCACGTACAACTACCTATGTTGGAAACAATTTTGTCAAAAAAAAACTTATGATGGAAACAATGAAAAAAAATACGTATAGAAGAAGGACAACTGAAAGTTTGAGAAGCCAAACATCACGCAGTACACGTCCAGGCTAATCAATTCCGATTTTGGATTCTGTTATAAGAGGAAAAGCCAACTTTCATAGTAATCCAGGCCACGCAAGGAACCTGACACCTTTTATTTATTCGAAGAAGCTACCATATTTTGGCTCAGTTTCACGCTCTAGCAAATCAAAAAAGCTAATGGGCAAATAGTACGTAGTGGCTCCAGTAAATCAGAAAAACGTATGGGCTAATAGAACTGCGCCATCAAAGGGTAAAGAAACAAGAGAGTTGACAAAAGATTAGAAGCGTGAAACACCTAGATTCGTTCAATCTATAAGTGACGCCTACCAGATAAATAAATAATATAGACTAAAAAAGATAAATAAATAAAACTACTTTGTTTTATAGTACTCCATCCCATCAAAAATAAGTGTCATGGTTTTAGATCAAATTTGAATTAAAACCACAACGCTTATTTTGGATCAGAGGGAGTACTACATATGATATTATTAGAAAAAACTAGCACTTTTATTTTATAAAATAATATTAGAAATATGTATAAAATGTTATATTAAATGCGTGTAACATTTATGAATATTATATATGAATTCCGTTGTAATATTAGAAACACTTGGTGAATGGATAATGATAACACTACATTGTGTCATGTTAAAAATGGTAACCCGAAAAGGATAGTGATTTGGTAACCAAAAAGGAGCGATAAATAACTAGATATGAAATATAGTAAATAAATTAATAAAACTCTGAAATTGCAGGTAAAGAATACAAAATATGTTTATTAAATAAAATAAAATAAAAGAAAAATTTGCATCGCTGAAACTGCAAGTAAAATCCTTGGACGATAGAAGGAAATAAATGTCTATATCAAGAAGTCTTATTAGGTGTATTGTGATTACTACTCTGTAGGTGTATGAATTTAGGAATAAAGGAAATCAGACAAAATATTGTCGTAAAAAATCCAAAGATAGTCTATAAATGCATGACAAACTTTTTAGTTTTAAAAAATTGCACTAATCAAGTAGCATCGTAGTATATTTTTCATTACTATTTTTTGTAATACTATTATTTATTAATTTATACTGTAACAACGATATGAAAAACACAGCTGCTTAATGTTGTGTAAAGATGATCATGTGAAGACGTAATCTGACATGCACAAATTGTAACACTTATGGTTGTAGTAATCCGCGAGTCAACGCAGCCAAAAAAATAGGGGCATATACAAGCTATATGATGCTATCTGTGTTCATATGTAAAATGAAAGAACAATTGATGGCATAAAAATGAAAAAAGCAGCACGCATCTTGCTGTAGATGGCGGCAGCGATTAGATTCCTAAATTTCCCACTATCTAATTCTATTTAGAGCAGATTATAAAAAGATAATGTGAAGTTGATTTCTAAGTTGAGTTTTTCTTGCAATGGCCGGATTAACAACAAAACATAAAAATTTCATGTGCTATCAATCTAGCCATTAGTTATAGTCACTCCTAATTATTACTACTGTTGTGAGATTTATAAACAAAAAGTTAGACGTACAGTCAAACTTAATACAAATTTTAAGAAATGAGGTCTATATGTATTATCTTGGTACAAAGAACGACAAAAAAGTAGACGTACATCTCTAACAACTTAGGAAATAATAGTAAATAAATTACGGACGCCAATTTCAAGAAAACACTAAGTGTATGTAGCTAGAATCTATATATACGATCTTGGTACAAAGAGCAACAACTAATGGTGTTCAATGACAAATTCGAGATGGGAATTTTGCATCCTCTATGTTACAGCCGGTGTTGATATATAACTAGTTGATGCTTATTTGTTAGTTACTATCATTGTATCTCCTATGACATTTGTATTGACAAACCTTGGGCCTTCCAGTTCCATGTGGAAGTTATCCTATGAGCTCTTTCCCATTACCAAAAATTGATGGTTCTCACAGCCCAAATTATGTATTTTCTATTCCTGACTAATAGGAATTTGGCATATGTAAGTCGTTTGATCTTCTAGGATGGAGACAGAAAAACACACCTAAATAAGTATTCACCACTAACTCAACTTAGATGACCACATTGATACACGGGGTGTCGACCCACAACAGTATTCTTAAATCCGAGCTGAGTGGACAGAAAGAACAGATGATTTTGGCATGAGCAATTGATGATTAGATTTAGTTCAGGTTGGAAAGCAGATGGTCATGAAGCTCACACAAAGAAATAGTATAACAATGTGTAACCATTCTAGCCGCGCAAATGCGCGGGTGACTCTGCTAGTTATGATTATTAGGAAAGATAGAATAGTATAGGATCTTATTCTATCTTGTCTTGTATTTCAAGTTGGTTATTGTACTCCTATATATATATACCCACGAGGCTCAAGCAATAAACATCAATTCCACCAATCCCTCTCTCTTCCTTTCTAACATGGTATCAGGCTAATCAATCCAAAGCCTAACCGCCGCCCGTCGCTTCAGCTCCGCGCCGCCCCTGGGGCGGTCGGTCTCCATGACCGTCAACGGGGGCCATGCTGCACGTACCTAGGGTTCGTCCGCCGGTCCTGTTGACCGGCTGCCCTAGAGAGTTATTTTCCCGATCGCTTAATCCGGGGTTTTCTCTCTTCCGCCTGTCACATTGATCGGTGTTTTCTTTGGTTTTCTGCGTCACCTATCGTTCACCCCACGCCTCTACTCCGACACCTACGCGACCACCCGGCCACTACTCCGACCCGACGGCCTCGCGCGACAAGGCAGCCCCTCACGGCCATTGTCCGCGTGTTTCTCACCCGTCGCCCTGCACCGGCCGTCGCCGCCCTGCTTCGACCGGGACTTCTCCAACACCACCCTCCTCTGATGCGTCTGCTGGCCGCCTGTTGTTATGCCTTCTTGGCCCGTCACGGTTGCAGCGTATGCGGCTCGCATGCTGCCTCGGGCCGACTGTGCTCGTCGTCCCACGCGATCGTCACCGCCGGCTTCATCTCGGACTACGCCACCCCCCCCCCGCCACCAAGCGGTGTCCCCCGACCTTGCGCGTGGTCGGATTGGTCACCCGCCCGTCCGCCATTCGCCTCATCTATGTCATCCGACCGATCTGGCCCGTCGGTTGCGCACGCCTTTGCAGGTCCCGTGAAGACTGTCCCAAGTACAACGCGCCCCTCTACCGATCGAGCATCGGGTTGCCGCTGCGTCGCCCCGTCGGGCCGTAGCCCCGCCGCCCCATGGTTCTTCCTACATCTGCACCGGCTCGCGCGCCGCCACTGCATAGGCCCTTCGGGCCGAAGCGCCACGACAGGCGGTCCCCGTGGTTGCACCGACCCGCGCACCGCCGTTGTGCCGCCCCTTCGGGCCGTAGCGCCACAACACGTAGTCCACGCTGTTGCCCAAGGTCTTCCCGCCGTCGCCCCGACCCGCATGCTGCCGCTGCGTCGTCTCTTTGGGCCGTAGCATCGCAACACGCAGTCCACGTCGTCGTACCCGCGCGTCGACTTCCACGTGGTATGCACTGCGCCGCCTCCTTGGCATGGGAATGCCACCGTCTGCGCCGGTCTTCGTCACACTGTTGGGTTCTTGTCGCCTACTTCGAGCACCATCGCCACGCTCCTAACCTAGCTGCCGCCACTCTGCTTCCTTGGCGCAGCTGCCGCTCGTTCACCCGAGCCGCACCGCCCGTCCACCCCCTTCGTCTTCGACCAGCACCAGCTCATCATGGTGTCGCCGTCATCTTCCCTGACTACTTTGTCTACTCCGACCATCATTGGCGACATCGGTCCCACCCAATTGGCGCCGCAACCGTCGGCGAGTCCTCCTCTGCTAGCCCCTCCGATTTCTCCAACATGGCGTACAACTCTTGTAGGTCCTCGTCTATGCATGCCCGATGCTTTGTAGCGCCCGGCAGCGTGCCTTCATCCCGGCGTGTTCCTGTGCTGGCAAATGCGGGTGGCGCATCCCCAACATTAACTTCGTCCATCTAAGCATGCCTAGTGCTGGCAACACTGATGCGTGTCTTCGTCCACAATATGTCCCCGGGCTTGGCAAACCTAGCGCGATGCCTCGTCAACAACACTTTTTCCCGGCGCACCACTACTTCGACACCATTGCACCCATGACTAACTCGGCACTCCTTGTGCCCGCGGATCCACGGAGACTACCTTGACATTGGCTACCCCGACTCGGCATCGACCACGGCTACCTCGACCATGGCTACACCACCCATACTCTTGGCTACCTCGACAATGGCACAAAGGGCTACCGTCTTACTTGAGGAACCTCTTTGGTTCCACTCCAGCCACGACTTCCACGATGTATCGACCGTTACGACTGGGGGGATGTCCATCGACTTATCTTCGGATTCTTCTCCAGTCTCACTGTCTGCATCACTACCGTTGTAACTGAGGGGAGGTGTTGAGTATTATGATTATTAGAAAAGATATGATAGCATAGGATCTTAGTCTACCTTGTCATGTACTCCAAGTTGATCATTGTACTTCTATATATATGCCAACGCAGCTCAAGCAACAAACATTGATTCCACCAATCCCTCTTTATTCCCTTCTAACATTAAGGTTGCCGAACCGTAGGCATTTTTAAGATTGCCGAACCATAGGCATTTTAAGGTTGTCGAACCGTAGGCATTTTTAAGGTTGCCAAACCGTGGAAATGTGGAAACAGAGGCCACCAGATTTTGATGGATATAGCCTCCGGGGCTCGAGTCGACTTCGTTGAAGTCGGTTTGAATCTAGTTTTTGTTTCTTGAAATCACGTGAAGATGAACGTGGTGCAGCCTCCAAGGTTAACTCAAAGGTGCCAGTTTATTTTTATTGATAAATAAAATCATGAAAAGCATAAAAATGATTTAGCTGTTTTATGCCTCAGTGTTTGATGATGCAGTGTAAACCCGCGGAAGGTTGAGGTCGGGTGCGGAGAGGTTGGATTGGAGACGATCCGGTAGGAGTCGCGAGTTGGTAAACCCACTGACGGCTCGAGCCGGCGGTGGAAGCCTGAATTTTGAAGACGTTTAGCTGGAATAACGCCGAACAGGAGGTGGCGCAGTGTGAGCCGTCTTGGCCGGTGTCGTAGAAGGTCGGGATGTTGGTGAAGCCAGCCGCGATGGAATTCGAACTTTTCCAACGTGGAGTCGATGCAGAGGTTCACACAAGCTAACATCTTGATGATTTTCTTTTTACCGGCTCTTTGTAAGTTGACCGAAACGCAGAGGCAGCGGCCTGTGCGTGCACTCACCAGCAGTGCAGTGCAAACGGACGCTGACACGGCCTTCGACGTGTTTTTTTTTGAGCATCAAGATCATAATAAAAGCGCCATATATACGCCGCCAAGATACACTCACCCCGCATCCATTAATACACGCACACCCTACCCCTCACGAAAGCACCTCCGAGACTGAGCCGGCATATCATCTTAAGATTCTGAAGTCACCGTGGGCGTCTCATCGTCAGCGAGAACGTCTCCTCGCTGAAAGGGCATCGAAAATCGCGAAATAAATTCGGGAATAATCGTATTAGGATTTGAATCACGATGGGTTAGAATCTGTGTCAGCTGGCAACCATCTCAATCACAGATTAGTTCGCTCCGACGTGTTGATGTAAACCGAAACGACAGGCGGCCGGCTGTGCACGTCCACTAGCAGTTTGGCGTGGGCGAACGCAGACGAGGAGCGATGTCACCTGATTATTTTGTGTTCTGTGGTGGACGGAGTTGTCCGATGATCGAGATAGCTGATGTGCGTGTGCTCCACTGATCTAACAAAAAATTGTTTCTGTATTTGGGAGTACATGCTGGTACCTGTAGTTATCCTACTCCCGTTGTTATTTCTTCTTGGTAGTGGAGACTAGCAGCCCATATGAACGACAGGGGCGCTGCAGGTTGCCTCTGATGGACTTTGCATGTCAGGGCGGCTGAATCCAAATGGATAGATCGGCTGCGTACAAGTGTACATGACGACTTGGTTGTTTGAAAATTTGGCAGCGAGCTTGATGTAGCAGTTGATGTACTAGTATTAGTATTCCTTGAATTTCAACGAGAGTAATTTTCTATCAAACCTAAGAGCAAATCTAATGGGAATGACCCATTTAAATGCTGCGGCCGTTCGTTTGAATGGTAGCGGACAAAAAAGCCCGACTCAGCCGCCCAAACGGAACCTGACGCGTCCGCTTTAAATCCGTCTGCCGACCCATTCCCGGTCCATTTTTGAGCCTGATTTGTGTCGGCGCGGACACAAGACGGACGCGCGCGCGCTCACCCTCTTTCCCCACCGGGCCCGCTGGTCGGTGGCACATCGCATTCCCACACTCGCCCGCACGCTTTCGCCCGGCCTTCGCTGGCCATTTTTTCAGATTTAAAATGGATACATAGATAGTTCTAGCGTACACAGATAAAATAAAAAGACCACTACTCGTCGCTTTCTGACTTCGACTCGGCAATGTCCTCCTTCGACGTCTGAATGTAGGCGTCAGCAAGCTGCTCGTCTTCAAAATTCTAACCCGACGTTTCTCGTAGCTTTACTTTCAATTAAGCTGCCTGCTTCCGCGAACTCTTGTCCTCCCGATAGGCGGCTCGCTCCCTCCTCCTCGTGTCCCTCTCCAACCTCAATTGCGTGTAGAACTGGCGCTCGTCGACGATGTCTTGCGGGAAGCCTCCGCGCCACACCACCTAGGCTTCCACGTCCTTCTCTGCGATGGCGAGGCGACGCTGCCGCCTCCGGTGGACACGACGATTCTCGTCGGTGAAAAGCCGCGGGGAGGCGCCAGATCCTGCGCCCGGCTCGACACGGTGGGAAAATTCATATCCCGGCGAGGCCTCCGGGCGCCACGCCGCCCGCGTCGTCTTGGCAGGCCGCCTCCTCTGCGGTGTCGAAGGTGCGGGATGAGAAGCTTCTCGAAAGTAGATCTCGGAGGAGAAAGGCGGGCGGAGCTCACGGACTCCGCGAAAATCCGAAGCGCCCAGGCGGCGGATCGACATGGTGGCGCAGAGGCGGCGACAGTGGACGGCTGACAGAGTGTGGAGGGAGCGCCTTCTTTATAACGAGGGCCGGCCGCGGCGCGCGCGCAAACCTTTCCCGCGCGCTGGTGCGTCAAAACCAGCGCACGCTAGGCTGCTTTCCACCACGCGCGCGAACCTTTCCCGCGCGTTGGAGAGCCACGCGGCCATGAAATGGGTCGGCCCGTTGGGCACGCTGCCGACCCAAAACTAAAAGAGGGCGGACGGCGGACATGCGCTAACTCAAACGGACAAAAACGCTGTTCGTTTGGATCGGTCCGTTGGAATTGCTCTAAGGGAGCCCCGCCATGCAATAATGCCTGTTTCTTTATTCCTTTGATTTCCGTTGTTGGATCCTTTGCGTCTTGTCTGCACTTCATGGCCTAGTTCTTGCGGATGTGGGAGTCGGCCTGAACGATGCAAGCCGGCGTGGACGTGGGTGTCGCCTGACGTGTTTGATGTAGGCCGGACCGCTGGGGCGGCAGTACGTGCGTTCCTGCGGTGCGGACACTGGTCCGGCTTTTGCGTTCAAGGTACGACGTCATTTTGTAGGAATCGGTTATACTGCATATAAAAATATTACAGGCCGTAGTAATTACTCTGAGGGAATTAATATGTGCAGATAAATTAGATAGGGCGGATAGCACCTGATAATATTATATTCTACGGTTGATGCAGTTGAACTTTGTTGGTACTGGTACTCGGCTGATCGAACGACTGTGCTAATACTCGTTGTACTTCCTTCGTTTCAGTTATTAGTCTTGCGTGTATACCTAGGTTATTATTTTTATCACCCTAACATAAACTATATAATATAAAAATTATATCATTTTAAAATAGACCATCTGAAGTTTATATTGATATATATTTTATAATATATGATTTGCTTAAGTTGGTCAAATTGACGATTTAAAAATACGTGCACATTTTGTAAACTAGAGGGAGAGTAGTACTCCCTCCGATTCTCCCGGATATCTTGCTGGGTAATAACTGCAGTTCTTTTGATTGGTCGTCTTCTTTGGACTCCTCGTAGCACACGTCCCTGCATGCACGCCTTGCATGCCAATTGGTTATTGATATGCGTTAATTAAGCGATCTGATGGAAAGGGCAGTGTGGCATAGGTGGAATTGATATGCGTTAATTAAGCCACCTGATGGAAAGGGCAGTGTGGCATAGTTGAAATTGATATGCGTTAGGCTGGTCACAATGGGGAGGAACTTAGGAGTAACATCACACACTCCAATACAAGTTTGCTTATGTGGTACATATTTAATGAAGAGAGAGGTGCTTGTGGTAACTAGCTAAGTTACCGGAACATCACACACTCCAATAAACAATGAGTCTATATCCTAATAAATACATCGCTGCATGACACTACATACATGTTCCTACCCACTATAGAGGTAGTAACATAGTCTAGGAAACTGTGTAGGTTACTAGCTTATGTTCCTGTCCATTGTGACCAGCCTTAATTAAGGGACCTGATGGGTTAATTAAGCGACCTGATGGAAAGGGCAGTGGCATACATATCAATGGCCATGTTTGGATCCATGAGTTAAAGTTAGTTTGGGTTAATTTTGACTTAACTAATCTAAAAATATCCAAATAGGAGGGCTAGTTTGGGTTAGATGCATCTAACCCACCTTAGATGCATCTAACCCACCCCAAAAAACTAACCCACTCAAGAGGTGCTTATTTGGGTTAGTTCTTCTCAGGACTACTAAAAAACATTTTTCTCTCTCGCTCTTCCCGCAACAGATCCCTCCCTACTTCCTCGAAACTTCTCGTCCTCTCCCTCCCTCTCTCGCACCGCCCGTGAAGGCTCCTCGCCGTATCTGCGCTTCATCTAACCCTGTCATCCAAACACCTTTTTTGTTAGAGTTAGTTCAGGGTTATAATCTAACTCTAACCTCTAACTAAGTTAGAGTATCCAAACAGGGCCAATAACCAATTGGCATGCAAGGCGTGCACGTAGGTGTTAAGAAGTATTAGTATTGGTCTAGGAGTCCTTATTAGCCTATGTTTAGTTTCCTTACACCTCAAGTCATGTGTAATATATATGTGCCCCTTGGGCCTTCAATAAAGATAGTTGCTTTCCTAACATGGTATTAGAACTTAGGTTATTTTTTTCGGGCGCCGCAACTCGCCCTCCGATCCAACCTCGCGCGGTCGCTGCTTCTTCTATTGCCCGATCGTCGCTGCTTATCTCTGCCGCATGTTTGCATGCTGATTCTCCTGTCCGGTTAACCACCATGTCCGCCGCCTGTGACGGCTGCCACAAGTCCCTCGATCCAGATCGGGACCCACCTCCATCCAACCACCTCCTGATACGTCTACATCGTATCTACTTTTCCAAACACTTTTGCCCTTGTTTTGGACTCTAACTTGCATGATTTGAATGGAACTAACCGGTTGTGTTGTTTTCAGCAGAATTGTCATGATGTTATTTTTGTGTAGAAATAAAAATTCTCGGAATGACCTGAAACTTCATGGAGAATATTTTTGGAATTAATAAAAAATACTGGCGAAAGAATCAAGGCCAGAGGGCCCACACCCCGTCCACGAGGGTGGGAGGCGCACCTACCCCCCTTGGGCGCGCCCCCTGCCTCGTGGGCCCCCTGGTGCTCCACCGACCTCGACTCCAACTCTATATATTCACGTTCGGGGAGAAAAAAATCAGAGAGAAGGATTCATCATATTTTTACGATCTGAGCCGCCCGCCAAGCCCTAAACTCTCTCGGGAGGCTGATCTGAGTCCGTTCGGGGCTCCGGAGAGGGGAATCCGTCACCATCGTCATCATCAACCTTCCTCTATCACCAATTTCATGATGCTCACCGCCGTGCGTGAGTAATTCTATCGTAGGCTTGCTGGACGGTGATGGGTTGGATGAGTTTATCATGTAATCGAGTTAGTTTTGTTAGGGTTTGATCCCTAGTATCCACTATGTTCTGAGATTGATGTTGCTATGACTTTGCTATGCTTAATGCTTGTCATTAGGGTCCGAGTGCCATGATTTCAGATCTGAATTATGTTTTCATGAATATATGTGAGTTCTTGATCCTATCTTGCAAGTCTATAGTCACCTATTATGTGTTATGATCCGTTAACCCCGAAGTGACAATAATCGGGATACTTACCGGTGATGACCGTGGTTTGAGGAGTTCATGTATTCACTAAGTGTTAATGCTTTGGTCCGGTGCTCTATTAAAAGGAGGCCTTAATATCCCTTAGTTTTCAATAGGACCCCGCTGCCACGGGAGGGTAGGACAAAAGATGTCATGCAAGTTCTTTTCCATAAGCACGTATGACTATATTCGGAATACATGCCTACATTACATTGATGAATTGGAGCTAGTTTTGTGTCACCCTATGTTAACTATTGCATGAGGAATCGCATCCGACATAATTCTCTATCAGCGGTCCAATGCCTACGAGCTTTTCACATATTAATCTTTGCTTAGTTACTTTTCCGTTTCCACTGTTACAATTACTACAAAACTACTACTATTATTTTTGCCACCGTTACTGTTACTTCCATACTACTTTGCTACTAAATACTTTCCTGCAGATATTAGGTTATCCAGGTGTGGTTGCATTGACAACTCAACTGCTAATACTTGAGAATATTCTTTGGTTCCCCTTGTGTCGAATCAATAAATTTGGGTTGAATACTCTACCCTCGAAAACTGTTGCAATCCCCTATACTTGTGGGTTATCACCTCCGCATGTGTTCGCCCATGATACGTCTCCAACGTATCTATAATTTTTGATTGTTTCATGCTATTATATTATCTGTTTTGGATGTTTAATGGGCTTTATTATGCACTTTTATATTATTTTTGGGACTAACCTATTAACCGAAGGCCCAAAGTGCAAATTGTTGTTTTTGCCTATTTCAGTGTTTAGCGAGAAAAAGGAATATCAAACGGAATCCAAATGGAATGGAACCTTCGCGAGGATCGTTTTTGGAACAAACGCAATCCAGGAGACTTGGAGTGGACGTCAAGGAAGCAACGAGGCGGCCACGAGGTAGGAGGGCGCGCCCAGGGGGTAGGCACGCCCCCACCCTCGTGGGCCCCTCGTAGCTCCATCGACCTAGTTCTTTCGCCTATATATACTCATATACCCTAAAAACATCCAGGAGCGCCACGAAACCATATTTCCACCGCCACAACCTTCTATACCCATGAGATCCCATCTTGGGGCCTTTTCCGGCGCTCCGCCGGAGGGGGAATCAATCATGGAGGGCTTCTACATCAACACCATAACCTCTCCGATGATGTGTGAGTAGTTTACCACAGACCTTCGGCTCCATAGTTATTAGCTAGATGGCTTCTTCTCTTTCTTTGGATCTCAATACAAAGTTCTCCTCGATCTTCTTGGAGATCTATTCGATGTAATTCTCTTTGCGGTGTGTTTGTCGAGATCCGATGAATTGTGGGTTTATGGTCAAGATTATCTATGAACAATACTTGATTCTTCTCTGAATTCCTATATGCATGATTTAATATTTTTGCAAGTCTCTTCGAATTATCAGTTTGGTTTGGCCTACTAGATCGATCTTCTTGCAATGGGAGAAGTGCTTAGCTTTGGGTCCAATCTTGCGGTGTCCTTTCCCAGTGACAGCAGGGGCAACAAGGCAAGCATTGTATTGTTGCCATCGAGGATAAAAAGATGGGGTTTATAACATATTGCTTGAGTTTATCCCTCCACATCATGTCATCTTGCCTAATGTGTTACTCTGTTCTTATGAACTTAATACTCTAGATGCATGCTGGATAGCGGTCGATGTGTGGAGTAATAGTAGCAGATGCAAAATCATTTCGGTCTACTTGTCACGGACGTGATGCCTATATACATGATTATGCCTAGATATTCTCATAACTATGCGCTTTTCTATCAATTGCTCGACAATAATTTGTTCACCCACCGTAGAATATGCTATCTTGAGAAAAGCCGCTAGTGAAACCTATGGCCCCCGGGTCTATCTTCCATCATATTATTTTCCTATCATTTTGCTATTTCCGCCGCCGTTTATTTTGCAATCTTTACTTTCCAATCTATACAAAAAAATACCAAAAATATTTATCTTATTATCTTTATCAGATCTCACTTTTGCAAGTGGCTGTGAAGGGATTGACAACCCCTTTTTCGCGTTGGTTGCAAGGTTCACTAGTAGAAAAGGGGGCAAAGGTCCAGGCGGGTCAGCCCATTAGTCGGTTCAATCCAGAACCGGGACCCATGGGGCATTGGACCCGGTTCGTGAGCCCGAGGGCCGGCCGGGCCACACAGGTCATTGGTCCCGGTTAAATGCTGGACCTTTTGGTCCCGGTTGGTGGGACGAACCGGGACCAATGGGCCTCGCTCTGGCCCACCACCATTGGTCGGTTGGTGGCTTGAACCGGGACCAAAGGCTGCCCTTTAGTCCCGGTTCATGCCTGGCCCGGGACCAATGAGGTGCCTATATATACCCCCTCAGCGTAATGCCAGAGCACTGCTTTGCTCTGTTTTTTCGGCTTGTTGAGGGAGAGGGCTCAGTGGTGCTCTAGCTCACCTCCTATGCACAGAAGGTGTTCGATGGAATGCCCGAGCCACACTACTTAAGCTTTCTCCTCTCCAAGCTCGACCTCCAAGCTCCATTTTTCTCAATATTTGTCTAGGTTTAGCGGTCCGTCACGCCCCGTCCCTGTCCTCACCGCCGTCGATCACCCGCGTCGATCTCATCGCCGGCACCACCATGGTGAGCCTCTTGTTCTTATCTTCTTTCTGAAAGGAAAAAAAATATTCTTACTTGTATGTTTAGATAGATACTTGTATTATTTTCTTACTTTTATTATTGCATCTTATATAGTGCGATGGTTTTGGTATCCGCCCCGTTGGCCCTAAATCACATCTATGATTCGGATGTGGTATATACTTTCTTTATAACTATTGGTTCATTTATTGTTTATGAAAATTATGCCGACCAACGTGACATAGATTTTATTTATCTAGGAGGTATGTGAACCGGAAATTCCAACCGACCCTATTGTCGAGAGGTTAAATTTAGTTGAAGAAGAAAAAAAATTCTTGAAGGAAAAAATAAAAAAAATTGAGGAGGAGAAGATGATGTTGGAGTTGCATGTTGCGGATGTCGTCGATGATCACAAGATCAAGATGGATGCAATGCGCTTGAAGATTAGAAAGATTAGAAAATATGCCATTCATACCGAGGATTGGTATCATTATGCCGTTGGATCAATTATTACCTTGGTTGCGATTATGATCGCATTTGTTTTCGCATTGAAATGTTTTACATAGTTTCAATGTATGGTTTAATTAATTAGATGCTTTCTGGAGAGCTATATGTTGTTAGATGAGAACTATGTATGTACTTTGGTTTTAATGTGATGATGAACTTCTATTAATTTGGTCACTTATTTATCTATTCATGATGTTACGTAATGGTTTTTGACACATAATTATATATAATGCACGCAGATGAACCGGCAATGGATATGCGGTGGCAGACACACCTCAAAGTACATTAAGGGCGTGCATGAGTTTCTCAAGCGGCTGAGGCAAACAAGCGAGAATGGTTTTATGTGTTGTCCATGCATTAAATGTGGAAATACGATGTCTTACTCTAACCGGAAAATCCTTCACACCCACCGCTTTTACAAGGGTTTCATGCCACACTATAATGTTTGGACGAGGCACGGAGAAATAGGGGTTATGATGGAAGGCGGCAAAGAAGAAGAGTAGGATGAAAACTATGTGCCCCTGAATACGGTGATCTTTGCGGCGGGGAGCTGGTGAAGATCAAGAGGAACCAGACGATGTGCCCAATGATGCTGCAATGGGTGAAGCTGCTAAAGATCAAGAGGAACCAGACGATGTGCCCGATGATGATGATCTCCGCCGGGTCATTGTCGATGCAAGGACGCAATGTGAAAGTTAAAAGGAGAACACGAAGTTCGATCGCATGTTAGAGGATCACAAAAAGGGTTGTACCCCAATTGCGAAGATGGCAACACAAAGCTCGGTACCCGTCTTTGGAATTGTTGTAGTGGAAGGCGAGAGAATCTTTGTGCACGACAAAGGATTTGAGAAGCTACTGAAAATATTGAAGAAGAAGCTTCCAAAGGAGAACGAATTGCCCGACAGTACATACGCAGCAAAGAAGGTCGCATGCCCTCTAGGAATTGAGGTGCAGACGATACATGCATGCCCTAATGACTGCATCCTCTACCGCGGTGAATACAAGGATCTGAACGCATGCCCGGTATGCGGTGCATTGCGGTATAATATCAGACGAGATGACCCTGGTGATGTTGACGGCGAGCCCCCCCAGGAAGAGGGTTCCTGCGAAGGTGATGGGGTATGCTCCTATAATACCACGGTTGAAACGTCTGTTCAGAAACGGAGAGCATGCCAAGTTGATGCGATGGCACAGTGAGGACCGTAAGAAACACGGGAAGTTGAGAGCACCCGCTGATGGGTCGCAGTGGAGAAAAATCGAGAGAAAATATTGGGATGAATTTTCAAAGGACCCAAGGAACGTATGGTTTGCTTTAAGCACGGATGGCATTAATCCTTTCGGGGAGCAGAGCAGCAATCACAGCACCTGGCCCGTGGCTCTATGTATGTATAACCTTCCTCCTTGGATGTGCATGAAGCGGAATTTCATTATGATGCGGTTCTCATCCAAGGCCTTAAGCAACCCTAAGAACGACATTGATGTGTACCTAAGGCCATTAGTTGAAGAACTTTTACAGCTGTGGAATGGAAGCGGTGTGCGTACATGGGATGAGCACAGACGGAGGAATTTAACCTAAAGGCGTTCTATTGCTCGTGACCATCAACGATTGGCCGCTCTCGGTAACCTTCGGAGACAGACAAACAAGGGATACCACGCATGCGCCTTGTTTAGATGACCGAAAGTATATACCTGGACAAATGCGGGAAGAATGTGTACGGGCCATCGTCAATTTCTTCGACCAGCCATCAATGTCGAAAGAAAGGCAAGCATTTCAAAGGCGAGGCGAGATCCTTAGGAAGAAGCCCGCCATGCGTACCGGTGATCACGTACTTGCTATGGTCAATGATTTACCGTAATCTTTGGAAAGGGTCGGCGCACTAGCTGTTCCGAATGACTGAGGACCACGACCCATGTGGAAGAAGAAATCTATATTTTGGGAGCTACCCTCTTTGGAAAGACCTAGAGGTCCGCTCTTCAATCGGCGTGATGCGTGAAGAAGAACCTTTGCGTGAACCTGCTAGGCTTCTTGGGCGTTTATGGAAAGACAAAAGATACACGAGGCACGGAGGACCTGCAACGTTTGCACAAAAAAGGCATGCCTCAGAAGCGATGTATGAAGGTCCACTGCCAGCTACGCTCGGCGAAAGAAGAGAAATAAATCTTCTTTGAATGCCTACTCAGTATGAAGGTCTCGACTGGCTTCTCGTCGAATATAAAGGGAATAATAAATATGCCAGAGAAAAAGTTTCAGAACCTAAAGTCTCATGACTGCCACGTGATTATGACACAACTGCTTCCGGGGGGCCTCTACATATGGGAAACCTACATACAAAGCTTGTAGCTGTTGCCTAGATAGAATCCTAAAACACATGGCCGGGGGGCCTCACACCCCACTTGTAACAATGTTGTAATTGGTCCCTTGTGAGTAATACAAAAAGTCTGGGAGCCTCTCCTTTGTCGTGCGATTCAAAAAACTGCTTCCGGTTGCATTGAGGGGGCTTCTACCGGAAAATGTCCGATTAGCCATTGTGAAGCTATGTGCATTCCTCAATGCAATCTCTCAGAAGGTGATCGATCTAGAAATCGTACCAAGGCTAAGGAGTGATGTGGCACAATGTCTTGTCAGTTTCGAGCTGGTGTTCCCACCATCCTTCTTCAATATCATGACGCGCGTCCTAGTTCATCTAGTCGACGAGATTGTCATTCTGGGGCCCATGTTCTACACAATATGTTTCCCTTTGAGAGGTTCATGGGAGTCCTAAAGAAATATGTCCGTAACCGTGCTAGGCGAGAAGGAAGCATCTCCATGGGCCATCAAGCGAGAGGATGTCATCGGGTTTTGTGTTGATTTCATTCCTGGACTTAAGAAGATAGGTCTCCCTAAATCGCGGTATGAGGGGAGACTGATGGAAAAACACGCTTGGAAGGGACTCAATAACATGCGAGGGACGGATATTCTTGGTCTCAAGCACACTACCTTTGTTCTCTGAGAACTCTACCTTGGTGACCCGGTATGTCGATGAACACAAGAACGATGTCGCTCCAAACACACGGAGGCGGTCACGGCGATTTGGATTACATGTGAACACATCGGGACTTTCGGCAGTTGGTTGGAAACACGTCTCGGAGGTGACAACACTGTTTGTGATGAAATTGTACTTGTTGTCGAGGGGACCATCTTTGACTGTATTGATTTACAAAGGATAAGAGATAAATGGGAATACATTTTACGATTGGCGAAGATCAAAAGAGCACCAACCAAAACAGCGGTGTCCGCTTTGATGCAACAACCGAGAGGAAAGGACACATATTATGGTTACATAGTGGACATATGGGAACTTGACTATGGACATGATTTTAAGGTCCCTTTGTTTAAGTGCAAATGGGTCAATACATCTGTCGAGGAGGCGAGAATGCAGTTAGACCCACGATCTGAGAATGACAACAGTGGATCTGAAAAATCTTGGGTACACTGACGAGCAGTTCGTCCTAGCCAATGATGTGGCACGGGTTATCTATGTGAAGGACATGTCTACCGCATCCGAGAAAAAAGAAAAGATAAGAAGGCGAATACATCATACGATGAGCCAAAGCGCCACATAGTTCTTTCGGGGAAAAAGGGACATCGTGGGAGTGGAGGGCAAGGCAGACATGTCTGAAGATTATGAAAAGAAGTTTCATGAAATTCCTCCTTCAATGTCAAGGTGACTCAAGCATCCACGATAAACAATGAAGATTATCCATGGTTCTGGCGCAATAAGCAAATGACACAAGCGAAGAAAAAGTGAAGACTTTCTCCATAACTATTATGATGATACCATGCCAACTTTGTAGCAGAGCAGGTATGATACCATTGTCCGTTTCGTACATGCGCATGCTATGTGGGTGAAATTATGATACCATGCCAACGTTCAACTTTTTGAGTTCATTTGAAATGCTTTAATGTCTTATGGTTCGGCCCTCATAATACCATTAATCCCGGTTCTCTCCTTGTCAACTATGTTCTCACCAAGAACACTCTCAAGAGGGCAGCCACGTGGGACATAGGTCCCGGTTAAATCTGGACCTTTTGGTCCCGGTTCCTTATGAACCGGGACCAATGCCTCGCCCTGGCCCATGACCATTAGTCCCGGTTTGTGCCACAAACCGGGACTAAGGTTGGTCCTCGTTAACTTTCGAGTTTAGTCCCACCTACGCCAACTGAAGGCGCTCACACCGGTTTATAAGCCCGTCCCTCTACGCCTTGTTGAGCTCCTCTCAAAGTGAAAATAGATGCCCCTATCTGAGAATTTGACCTAAATTCATAGTGAATTTCTCTGAAATTCATAGAAATTTATTATGAATTTAGGTTGAATTTTTCTCTATAGGCGCATCTATGTTCATTTTTTAGTAAAGTAAATCATAAACTTGTGATTCACACAAATTTCAAAGAATTCAAATTTTAACTATTCAAATTTGAAAACTAATGGCACTAACAGAAAGTTTATAATTTTTCTAAAACTAATGGCACTAACGAAAGTTTATAATTTTGCTGACCTAAAAGCAAAAAAGAATTAAAAAATAAAGCAAAAACAAAAGAAAATAAATAATTCAGAAAACAAAACAAAAATGGAAACAAAATAAAAATAGCAACAATAAGTATTTTGTTGTAAGTAGAAAAAAAGTAAAATAAATAAAGCAACAAAGAAAACAAAAAAACAAAAAAAGTGTTTTCAAATTTGAAAACTAATGGCACTAACAGAAAGTTTATAATTTTTCTAAAACTAAAAGCAAAAAAGAATTAAAAAATAAAGCAAAAAACAAAAGAAAATAAATAATGCAGAAAACAAAACAAAAAAACTGGAAAAAAAATAAAAATAGCAACAATAAGTATTTTGTTGTAAGTAGAAACAAAATAAAATAAATAAAGCAAGAAAGAAAACAAAAAAACAAAAAAAGTGTTTTCAAATTTGAAAACTAATGGCACGAACAGAAAGTTTATAATTTTTCTAAAACTAAAAGCAAAAAGAATTAAAAAATAAAGCAAAAATAAAAGAAAATAAATAATGCAGAAAACAAAACAAAAAGCTGGAAAAAAATAAAAATAGCAACAATAAGTAAAGAAAACAAAAAAACAAAAAAAAGCGCCTCCTCACTGGGCCCCACGGCTGAATCGACTAGAAACCCTACCATGGGCGGGATTGAGGCCCTTGAGGGAGGCCAGTGAGGCCCACAGGCAGATAAGTGACTTTAGGCCCGTAAGCCTGCATTTGAGAGGAGCTGGAAGGGGTGGTAGCCTTGGCGCTTAAAAACCATTGTCGCGCCCTCTCGGCTAGCGAGGTGGTACTACACATCCCACCGCACCGCGCCTGTTCCAACACCAGGCCTTTGGTCCCGGTTGGTGGCACCAACCGGGACTAAAGAATACGTGTACCGGTTAGGTGGCACAAGCCAGGACCAATGCCCCCCTTTAGTCCCGGTTGGTGTCACTGCCGGGACAAACTGCCGCTTCCGCCCTTTGGGGCTGCTTTGAAAGAGGCCTTGGTCCCGATTGGTGGCACCAGCTTGGGACTAAAGAGGCATTGGTCCCGGTTTGTGCCACGAACCGGGACCAAAGTCTGCTATATAAGCAACACTTGGGAAATTTTCAGATTTCTCTACTTGATTGCCCCAGACGGCCTTGACGACCTCCTCGGCCTTGCCGGGCTGCCGTGCTTCGCCCGTCGCCGCTTGCTCCTCGTCGCCGTCGCCCCTGCCCCCATGCTCGCCGTCGCCGCCCGCTCCTCGTCACCGTCGCCTGCCCTGCCCGGCCCCCAGGCGCCTCGCCGCCCGCCGTCACCTCGAGCTCCCCACCTTTCGCCTCGCCCGGTGCCCCGAGCCCTGCCACGTGCTTTCGGTCGGCGCCGCTCCTCGTCGCCGTCGCCCTACCTGCCCGCCCGGCCTGGCGCCCTCGCCTGCCCCTGAGCCAGCCCGGCTCTGTTTTTTTATTAGTTTAATTTTATGTTCATATATATATATATAATGTATATGTGTATGTATGTGGCTATATGTTTTTGTTCATATGTGGCTATATGTTTTTTTATTTTTATTAGTTTAATTTTTTTGTTCATATGTGATGTATATGTGTATGTGGCTATAATATATATGTGTATGTGGCTAGAATATGCTAATTAAATATATATGTCAAAATGTTTTTTTGTTCATAGAAAGTTTTTGTTCATATATAGAAAGTTTTATATATGACAATGGATATATATTCGATATATATGAGAAATGATGATCCATGGAAAAGTTTTATATATGCAAAAGTTACAATTTTAGAAAAGTTTTATATATCTAGCTAGGAAGGGAAGAAGAACAAAAGAAGGATAGGAAAAGAAGAAAATAAGAAGAGGAAAGAAAGAAGAAGAGGAGAGGAAGAAGAGGAGAAATAAATAAGAAGATGAAAAAAGAAGAAAAGGAAGAGGAGAAGAAGAAAGGAATAGAGGAGAAGAAGAAAAAATAGAATTTTTTTCTATTTTTTCTTCTTCTCCTCTATTCCGTTCTTCTTCTATTCTTTTTTCTTCTTCTTTTTTTTCTTTGATCTTCTCCTCTATTCCTTTCTTCTTCTCCTCTTTTATTTCTTCTTCGTTTTCTTATGTTTTATCGAATTACGTCGCTTGTCGATATACCCCTCCCGATAACTTCAACACGAGGGGGGTTCGATATACCCCTCCCGATAATATTATTTTCCCATATCGTATGTCGTGTCGATATAAACTCCCGATAACTTCAACACGTGGAAATTGATATACCCCCTCCCGATAACTTCAACACGAGGGGGGGTCGATATACCCCCTCCCGATAACTTCAACATGTGGGTGGTTGATATTCCCCCTCCCCGTTACTATTATTTTCCCATGTAATGTATGTCGTTGTTGTCGATATAAACCCCTCCCGATAACTTCAACACGTGGGGGAGAATTCGATATACCCTCCGATAACTTCAACACGTGGGGGGATCGATATACCCTCCCCGATAATATTATTTTCCCATGTACGTATGTCATCGTTGTCGATATAAACCCCTCCGATAACTTCAACACGTGGGGGGGTCGATATACCCCTCGATAACTTCAACACGTGGGGGTCGATATACCCCTCCCGATAACATTATTTTCCCGTGTATGTATCTAAATGGTTGTCGATATTACCCCCTTGAAGCGTTGTCGAGGCCACCCCAAACCCTAGAGAAGCAGCGTCGAGGCCACTAATTAATATGATTCCTTACTATGATTAGCTAGCTAGTTCAACGTTTTCCACTAGCTAATATATCCATCTGTCATGTTTGAATAATAATTGCCATGTTGTAAATATTTCTAGAAACTATGGACACCCACCAAGATGAAGCACAACAAGCGTTGTTGGGGGACATAATCGCACAAGGAAGTGATGCCGTCTGCTCGTTGTTTCTCAATGACACCGATGGTCTGGAAGGAGAGGGTGAAGAAGCAGCTGGCTATGATTATGATGGCTCCTTTGACCCAATGCCGGTGCAAGAAGGAGACCGTGAGGACGGCTCCGGTGACCCAATGACGGTGCAAGAAGGAGAACGTGATGACGGCTCCGGTGACCGAACCGAGTCCGGCCAGGTATATATATTAGTTAAGCCTGTGCTGACTAGCTAATTGATGCATTCATTGTTTTGGTATGTACACATATTAATTAACTCTCGTCTTTGTTCTTTTTTCTAGCCCTCCGGATCGAACACAACCCGGTAAATAGAGCGAGGCCCAAAAGAAAAGTTGAGCTCGGATGAAAGGTTTGAGATCATAGCAATCGCTTGACTGACCAACCAATTGAACCCATCCAGGACAAAGAACGCATTTGTTGCTCGGTCACGGGGTTACGGTTAGGGACAAGATCCCGATCAGCATCCACCAATGGTATAAGCCTAGAGCGAAGACCACGAGGTGTCTTATGTCAATGATATCGGAAAAATGATCTTTGGGTGAGCTGAAGTCAAATTTCACCCTACCGCGGAGGATGATCCGGAGAAGCGGTTAAAGAGCAATTAATCAAGTCTTTTGCTCTTAAGAAGATGGCGGAGACCTATTCGGAGGTGGAAGAAAGACACGAATAGGTTTGTCGACAAAAAAAGAGACACTAGAATTCAAGGGCAAATATGAGAAGATCGAGGAGATCACTGGCCCGCATTTGTGGCCCACAAGACATCGGAAAGAGTAAGAAGATGTCGGCGACAAACAAGCAAAATGCTGCGAAGAAGAAGCTTCACCATTGCACGGGGTCAGGTGGCTACCTCAAAGCCCGGCCTAAGTGGGCCAAGGCTGAGAATGATCTGGTTGATAAAGGGATCGAACCAGAGACAATGAACTGGCCAGACCGTTGCCGGACTTGGTTCTTCGGGGCTGGCAGAATTTTGGACCCTGTATCGAGGGAAGTGCATTTAGACCAGACGAGCAATTGGAAATACCGGTCAAGAGGCTTCAACACTATATCGATGCGTAGCGCAGCAAGGGACGTTCGTTCGAGACGAGAGAACAGCGAGCTCACAATGGCCCTCGGGAATCCTGAGCACCAGACGGACCACGAGGCACGCCGAGCTCCGTTAGTGGAATGTTGGTTTTCCGGACGCAGGCGGTTACAAATGCCAGGAGAAGAGGAAAAAAGTGCAGCAGACCCAACTGCAGGCGCTGCACACAAGGGTACAAGCGATAGAGGAATGAGAAGCAAATCGCAGCAAGCGAACTGCAAGCTTCCCCGAAGCTACCCGCCATCTCGGCGGGGGAAGCGGTGTCAGCTTCCACCGGCTGCCGGTAGGAGCATGCCTTGGCGGCTCTGTCGGCTATCCGTGGATGCTATCACGGAATCTCAAAATTGCCACATTATGGCGCAATGGATGAATTTGAAGGTCAAGGTGGCTATTGGCTTTGTTTATCCTCTTGAACCGGCGCAACTTTTCACCGCCGGCGATTCGAAGGATATGCTAGGGTGATGGTGGATGAAATAACGGAGGGATTTGAGGACCTCCAGCTTGACCACCCTACCGGTGAAGGGGAGATTAGCCTGGGTTATGCTCTGAAGACTCCATGCCTATGGCGGAAGGAGCTCATCAACCTTCCGAACTGGACGTCTCCGCCTCCTCCTCCTCCTCCGGCAAGTCAGGGCACTCCGCCTCCTCCACCGCCTCCTCCTCCGGCGAGTGACGATCAGGGCACTCGGCTTCCTTTTCCGGCGAGTGGCGGCACTCCGCCTCCTTCTCCGGCGTCTTGGCCGTAGCCGAAAGCAGCGAGCAGCCTCCTCCTTCTACGCCTCGCCCGGCAAGGGCGTAAGAGACCCGCAGCCGCCCCCGCTGCTCCGGCGCGTCGTAGTCCTTCTCCACCGCCTCCGAAGCAAGCACGAAGGAAGACAGCCGCACCCGCTACGACAGCACCGGCGTCTAGCCGTACAACCCAGGCGGGAGGCAATCTGAATCTGGTCCACCTCTCAAGCCTCTAGAGAAGTTACCGTCTGAGAGGACCGAGGAGGAAAACGCGAAGATCGTGCGGTTGAAGTGAAGGACTTCTGTGAAGGGTTGAAAGCAAAGAGACATCCACCTCCGGAGGAGAAGGTAGATCCGGCGAAAGCAAAGCGCACTATCGATGCCTTGAGGAAACCACCAAAGTCTCCGTCGAAAACCAACTATGAGCACATTACTCAAAAGGCATATCAAGAAGCGTCGCGGTCGGGAAGAATGGTAAGTGATCAAAGGTTAATAGAACGACGAGCAGCTGGGAAAAAAATTGCCCAGCTCGGCGAACAAGCGAACCAATCGTGCCCCCCGCTCAATGTGTCTAGCGACATCATCGCCAATGCTCCAGGGACGGTGCCTGGTTATAGCAATCTTGGAGATTACCTTCCTGACGATGTAAATTTTGATTTCATGGAGGTGGTCGAACACGAATCTGAGTACGGAAGCCTCTCGTCAAAGATGAAAAATCTCTAACAACGATGATGCGAAGATTCCATAATTGGTACATGAAAACCTGCGAGAGAGTGCAGGGGGACGAATACTTTGTATCACGAGAATTAAAGAGGAGCACGACCTCGTTGGAACTGATCTGTTGCTGTTCCATTTGAGGAGTTCTTCGAGTTCTTCAATAAAAGGCCCTCGATAAATTAACCTGTCTTTTGCTCACATGCGTAAGTACTATTTACATCATTAAGTCTCTATATATAGCTCATCTCTTTCATTGCATGTATTTATAATTAATTATCCTCACTATATTATGCAGATTGAAGATCGTCGAGTGCGAGAAAACAAGAAATGTATGATATTGGGTTCATTAACACAAATATCATAGATGAAATTCAGGTTAAAAAACGCCCGAAGAGGCCGAGGCCAACTTGCTACAATCGTTGATCAAAAATCAAAACAAAGATACCATACTCTTTCCTTACAACTTCAAGTGAGTGTTCTTGTCGTGTGCATATTCGGTTTCCCTTATTACTTGAGCGAGGTTATAGTAATGTAATTGATGAGTTATGCGTAAATGCGCAGCTTCCACTATGTTCTTCTGGAGATTAAGCTTGAGCGGGGACTAGTAACCATCTTAGACTCGAGACGAAAATATCCCGAAACCTATGCGGACATGACTAAATTGCTCAACAACTAAGTTCAATCAATCATTATAGCACCATATCGGCAACTTTTTGTTCATTTCCTGATATCTCAAGTAATAATAATTATTTTCTTTGTCTTGCGAGGTTGGAAACAGTTCACCTTGAAGCTCGGGACTATCGAAGGAGCTGCGATATATATACCCGAAAGTAAGTACTACTAGCTAGCTAGTTGCGGCATCCCCGTTGATTCTATAGCTATACTTTCATCAATGCCATTTATAATGCTTCATTATCAGCTTGATTGACCTCTATTTCTCGTAAAAGTGCTTGTGGCAGGAACAAGGGAATAATTACTGTGGATACTACGTTAATGCGAGTTCATCTACAACACGACTTTGAAAAATAAGCGGGCTACTCTAAAAGACAATATGAAGTGCGTAAGCAATAATATTCACAATTTCATTTTATTACACCATCATTTACATTGAGTTTCATTCATATATATGTATTAACCCCTTCTTCAAATTAGGCGTGGCGGATGCGGAATGAACTCCTACCACAAGATCGCATGAAAGCAATTCAAGAGGAATTGGCGGGATTCTTTCTTAACCACGTCATCAATAAAGCCGGAGAATACCATGTGGAAGTTGATTTCAAAGGCTAGGGGATTGTAAGAGATCTTACATCTTGTATATGTATGTAGCGATGGCGTCGGATAGATAATCTGAAAACTTGTTGTTCGACCAATATCTCGGAGAAGGAGAGGTCGATCGATCACTTCTCTCGGTATGCATAGCGAACTTCATGTACTTAATGGTTTCCTTCATTTTCTTACTAGCTAGCGTGTCGAGTGCCTCTGTGTGTATAGTACGTAGCGTCTACCTATCACGGACATAAGAGAGGACACTTCTCTCTATTAATTAGCTAGCTAACACAATATTTGAAACACCT
Source organism: Aegilops bicornis (assembly GCA_021605145.1). NCBI lineage: Eukaryota > Viridiplantae > Streptophyta > Magnoliopsida > Poales > Poaceae > Aegilops > Aegilops bicornis. The sequence continues at coordinate 703,736,971 of CM038669.1, forward strand.
AAATTAACCCCCCAAAACCCCAACCCCTCCCCCATTTAAAAAAACAAAAACCACAGCCCCTGAAATCTTGTGGCGTGGATGCCTATTGGTCCCGGTTGGTGCCACCAATCGGGACCAAACCTCCCTCACGTGGGCTCGGCCTGCCAATGCCCACGTGGAGGCCCATCTGTCCCGGTTCTGGACTGAACCGGGACTAAAGGGCCAGTGCATTAGTAACGACCCTTTAGGAACCGGGACAAAAGGCCCTTACCAACCGGGACTAATGGTGGTTTATCTACTAGTGGTTCTTGATTGTTTGTGCAGGTACTAGGGACTTGCGTGTAGTCTACTACTGGATTGATACCTTGGTTCTCAAAAACTAAGGGAAATACTTACGCTACTTTGCTGCATCACCCCTTTCCTCTTCAAGGGAAAACCAACACATACTCAAGAGGTAGCAGCCCACGCCCGTGAGGACTCCCGTCGCTACTCCCCTCGACTGCTGTCACCAAGGACCGCTGCCGCAGAGCTACTACCTGCCGTTGTTCCTGTGTTGGATCGATCTGATCCTGTGCTTGATCCAGATCTGGTTCGGCCTGCAAGTCAACCTCACCATGGGCCAGCCGCCCCACCACCCAGACCGCTGCTCCCGCCATCAGCAGAATCCGCATCTGCAAGCATCCGCTGTTCTGCTGCAACTCACCAATTCATCTCGAGGTTCATCCATGAACTTGATCTTCTACCAGTTCAGGGGAAGAAGACACAGGTTGCCACCAGACCAGCGGTGGTAAAGCCAAAAGCGCCCCCTCCTGGATATGCTAAAATTCATGTTGATGCAGCAATGTCGAAAGTGCATAAAAGGGGAGCGGCGGCGGCGGTATGCCGAGACAACACATGCAACTTTCTTGGCAGCTCAGCGCTGGTTATCAATGGGATCTCTGACGTGGCTACATTGGAAGCGCTAGCATGCAGAGAGGGCCTTTCGCTAGCGACGGATCTCTTTCTTCAGAATTTCATCATCGCTTCTGACTCCAAGCAGGTCATAGGTGATCTTTACCGCGGCAGCAGTATGAGATATGGAGCTATTATTTCTGAAATAAATATTAGGGCTTTCGATTTTACTTGTAATTTCATGTTTGAAAGTAAATGGCGAATCTTGACGATGATAGATTAGCCAAGTTTGCTCACTCTTGGGATCAAGGGCGGCATATGTGGATGTCGGTCCTGCATGATCCGTTTTGTATCCCACAAACTGAGTGAATAAAGCTTGGTTTCGACCCTAAAAAAAAAGGCAGCCGCTGCTGCGTTGTGCCCCCATGTACAACTCTGTCCACCGTGGACTTCTCCTGCTTGGCCCGCTGCCGCTTCAAGCCCAGTTTTGGACTGCTATAATATGGGGGGTTTCTGCTCCATGTCCACTGAGGCATGCCACTTTGGTGTTGCTTGATCTGTTTCCTGTGAGGCATCATATATATATAAAAGCATATTTCTTCAGCTACTCTATCGTCTAGTATAATTGCTTTCTAGTATGTGCTTTTCGCTGTGTCCACCAAATCCGTTGATATTTTGTGTTTTCTCATGACAAGCGAGTCCACTAAATTTTTGTCTGTCAGCCTTTTTCTGGCCATTGTCCTCTGTATAGGATTTATGTGGCCTCTCTTTGCATTGTTGATCTAAGCCCATTCTCTTGCCGCCAAGCTTCTTTCACCGTCGGTTTTCATGGGTCATGATTCTTTAAGCAATGCTTCTTCTCTTGATGTGCCATCTTCTTTCGACAACCCATCTTCTCTTGATACTTCTCTTGTATCTTCTATCGATGCGGTGTCTTCCTTTGTTGTGCCATCTCTTCGTTATCCCCTTTGGCAACTCGACATGTTTCGAAGACTCTTCATGCTACGACGACACTCTGAAGATGCGGATTTGGATTATCATTTTTTAGTATTCCACTTCTTCAAATGCAATGCTATTGCATACGCTTCGCATTTGAGGGGGGGGGGGTGTTAAGGAGTATTAGTATTGGTCTAGGCGTCCTTATTAGCCTACGTTTAGTTTCCTTACACCTCAAGTCATGTGTAATATATATGTGCCCCTTGGGCCTTCAATAAAGACAAGTTGACTTCCTAACAGCATGGACGTGTGCTACGAGGAGTCCAAAGAAGACGACCAATCAAAAGAGTTGTAGTTATTACCCAGCAGGATATCCGGGCATGCAGATCACAGCGCCGTGGGGTTAAAATGTCCAGTTTTTCGCAGCGTTGCCTCTCCTCAGTATCTGAGCTTGGTGTTATGCTCAAGGTAAACAAAATCAGAGGGAATAGTATGCATCTGCACGCTTGCCCTCATGCCGTGCAGACAGTGCCGCACATTGCACGTTTTGAACTGATCTGTTTCCTTGTTGTTTAGACTCACGCACAAAACCTTCCAACCTTGCGGCCGCGCACCGATATTCGGATTTTTAGCGAGATCTTGATGTTGAATGCCTCTAAAACTTTTTAAATCTCAACTGATGAACTCAGAGTCGATGTAGATCCTTCCACACCAGCTCTTCTTCATTCGTCCAATTGCGAGATTCTTGATCCCTGGAGAGTTGCCTCCAAGAACACAACACTACCGTGTGCGAGCCCCATGGTGGACGCCAACTGTCATGGTTTTGTCACGGCAGATGTCCTTACAAGAAAACTAAATCGTGAAGCCATCGCAACTAGGTAGTGACTTGAACGGGGTTGCTCAGAAGCGAGGGACGCAAATTTACCCAGGTTCGGCCCCTCACAATGGTGGTAAAAACCTACTCCGCTTGATTGATATTGAAGATGATCTCGATTACAAGGATGTGCTTTCGCTAGCTAGCTTTCTGGAGTTTCTAACTTGTCGGCCTCCCAAACTTGTCCTTTGGACGGTCGAGGAACCCACTCTATATAATAGCCGGGTCCCTGGGGTTTACAATAGGTTTCCAGGTTCTACCCACAGTTGGAGTCCTACTCTAAGTCATGTAAACCTTCCGTGTCTTCCAGGTTAGATGGACTCCTTCTATTGTTGGGACTCCGAGCCATTGTCGGGTCCACTCTCCACTGGCCGGGTCTTGATATTCCTGGGCGGGTTACTTTCAGGCTCCCAACCCATGATGAACCAGCCCAAGCTGTTTCGTAGATAACCCAGTCATGGGCCTTCTGGTCTAGCCGGGTCATGTCTTGGGCCGCCGGGTCTAGCCGTGGGTAATTCCGCTAACACAATCCTTTTTGGATTTGGCGGCGGCAACGTTCTTGTGATCTCCTCTTCTCGGAGGCACTGTTGTGGGAAGTTGGTGTTGCGAGTTTGCTTAATTTTCGGCAACAAATGTTTGGTGGTTGCTTGGGGCTTTGCTTCTGCGGGGCCCCCTCCTGCGTGACCACTCATTCCGAAGTGCAACTACGGTCGCTTACGTCATCCCAAGTGGCCTCTCTGGGCGGCGGTGGTGTTGATCCTATGGAGAGCTCGTCTTGGGTGGGTGGTTCTGCTTGGTTTCTTCCCCAACAAATATCGATTGCTTCCGCTCGAGCTGAGGGTGAGTGACTTACCGACCGATGGTGCAGTGCTCCTTGATCCAAGGCGAGAGGGCAAGTGGGCCCTTTTCAGCGACGGAGGCGGAAGCCAATTCGACCCGGTTCAACCATATTGTGGTAGACGGGTGTGATGTCCCCCCATCACTGTGCTCGCTATGTGTTCATCATCTACCTCCATTCCTTGGTGTTTTCGCTTGGTGTCTGAGGACCTCGATTTTTAGTTCGGTTGGTATGTATTGTAAGTTGTTCATTCAGTGCCTTGTACCCTTTACCGTGTTCTTTCGCTTTTCATGTTTATCAGTGTGTCATCAATTTAACGCCGAGCCTAGGTATTCTTTAAGAAAAAATGTTGGATTTCTTTTCTATGACTCCAAGTTCAACCGGACATACGCATATTATAAACAAAATAAAGATTATATAGTTTTGTATATACCTAACAATTTGTAATTAAATATAGAATATACTACATATATGGCTCAAAAATTGTTGAGGGAGTAGCCAAAATTATATCGTAATCCCACCCGAGTCTTGCGTGGTAACTAATATGAATTGTTAAAAAAAGCAAAGGAAGTCAACACAAGTAAAAAAGGCCAACAACAGTCCCAGTAACCCCACCGTGGGTCCAAGCAAGCCATTTCGGTTAACCAAATTCCAAAAAAAAAATCACGGTCAACAAGTCAAAATACGAAGAGCGCCCAAAAATAAGTAAAAGTTGGAGGTGAATGAGCAAAGAATCTCAAGCCAAGCAAGAAAGCCTTCATATGGTGGATGGGATCTCTTTCATGTTCACAACTCCTATCCTAGCCCAACTGGAAGCCCATAGACTCGTGGACCCAAGATTACCTAGATTTACTCTCGCGTCTCCTTTTTTTTCAAGGATAGCCTTGGACCCTTGATCATTTGTCAAGGGCATGTAGGCTATAGTACCTCCCTCATAAAGATTTGCACCATATGGAGGCCTTATGCCTCGGGGGTGTCGACCAAAGCATTGGTCGTGGTGAGGTTTTGGGAAAGACCAATGGCGGAGCTATGTTATAGCCTGCAGGGGCCATGCCCCCCAGCCTTAATCAAAAGCAGGAAGGAATTTTTAAGGGGTGCTTAGATTAGAAAAAATATACCCTTTTCCCTCCCCACCCCACCCCCAAACTTTCATTATTTCTTCTTGCCCCCCTGAATATCCTGCCTAGCTCCGCCACCGAGCAAGACTTATAAAGCAGGGGCGCCTTTAATCTGCCGATTATAAATAGTGTCATAACCCCTTTGGACCATGGATTTGGTTCCCCGATTGTGAGGTTGGCATCATTGGTGCACCATGGTCTCTACATAGTCATGTTCTCGAGCTGCCTTGAGCTTGAAATCTGCCTTTTTCCTTTGCCAAGCATTTTTAGCCAAGCTAGCGAGTATGGCCTCCTCAAGGCTCTTCCCTGTCGATGACATCGGTGATGGGCATTGTTATGATTGTTCATCTCCTTTGTCGGTGGTGTTAGTCACGACGCCTCTGTCATTGTTGGTGTTACAATGAGGACTTCCTTCTTCGAATAATCTCACAATCTGGCAAAGCGAGCGAGTGACTGAGCCTGCCCATCTAGAAGTGCTAGAGTGAGATCTTGTTTTGGAAGGTTTCAGATCTGGATTTTTTTCTCCTTGTTTCTTTACTGTTTTTCCTTTTTTGGATTCAACAAAAAAATCAAAACATTTTGGAATTTTAGAGAACTCTTTTTTAATTGTTTGTGTTTTTTCAAATATTCAAAAAGTGTTCGCCTACTTCAAAAAATACTCATTTTAGAAATGGATCACTTTAAAAAAATATGATTTAAAATCAACATAAAACCATTGAAAACCGAAAAAGGAACAACATGCTACAACATGGAAAGCAAATGGGCCGTCCTAGTCAAGCAAACCTGTGCTTTTATCGGCATTATGATGCGAAGCGCGCATATGGGAGCAACTATTCAGGGGGTAACCTGCTAGAACCAGGACAAAGTAGTCTAGCATGAGCTGCCTGTGGCCTTGGATTTTGTTCTGGCCAAATGTCGCACGACCAACCTGCGATCTCAGACATGTCCTCTTCACTCTGATTGATGCCATCCATTCAGCAACCATCATTATTACCTTGTCTTCTTCAGCGTCCATGATTTCACTCTCGGACTAGTAGCTCGAATTCGATGGTGAATCATCAAAAACGTTATCTCTTGACATCGGGTCCATCTACACATAATGTGAATCATATATCGTCTGTATGAATCTACGAGATGTTAAGCGAAACCAACAAGAAAATATTGGGGAAATTTACCTCTTGACAAGTCATTGACCACTTTGAGGTCACATGGTGGAAGGGGTGGTGTCGGTGTCAAAACCGGCGGATCTCGCGTAGGGGGTCCCGAACTGTGCATCTAAGGCGGATGGTAACAGGAGGCGGGGGACACAATGTTTACCCAGGCTCGGGCCCTCTCGATGGAGGTAATACCCTACTTCCTGCTTGATTGATCTTGATGATATGAGTATTACAAGAGTTGATCTACCACGAGATCGTAGAGGCTAAACCCTAGAGGCCAGCCTATGATTATGATTGTTGTTGTTGTCCTCTGAGACTAAACCCTCCGGTTTATATAGACACTGGAGGGGGTTAGGGTTACACAGAGTCGGTTACAAGGGAGGAGATCTACATATCCGAATTGCCAAGCTTGCCTTCCACGCAAAGGAGAGTCCCACCCAGACACGGGATGAAGCCTTCAATCTTGTATCTTTATAGTCCAACAGTCCGGCCAGAGTATATAGTCTGGCTGTCCGAGGAACCCCTAATCTAGGACTCCCTCGGTAACCCCTAAACCAGGCTTCAATGATGATGAGTCCGGCGCGTAGATTGTCTCCAGCATTGCAAGGTGGGTTCCTTCTCCGAATACTTCATAGAAGATTTTGAACACAAGGATCATGTCCGGATCTGCAAAACAAATTCCACATACCACCGTAGACAGTATAATATTCCACAAATCTAATCCGCTGACAACTTTTCATAACGTGACATCCTGTCGTGGTCCGGTCATTACGAACCGTTTTTCCCGGCCTGCCACTGCACGTGTTGCGAGGCGGTTTTCTTGGCATGTCTTGTCGAAGCAGAGATCGTGTCCCCTTATCACGGGATTCTCATCAATACAGGTGTGGGTAACCCAATCATGCCTGCTGGTATGACTCCTCGATTTTAGGCAAGTTCCAAACGGCCACGCGGAGGACGCTTGATATTCACCCCCTTTATAAAGGGGCCAAGGCCTGTCCTTTTCTTTTCACGCTCGATCCTTCCCTTCTCCCACCTTGTATTCCAACACCCAAGGCTCAGGCTAAGTGCTTCGGACCTTCAATCATGTCCGGATCCAACCTTCAAGGCCGGTGGATGGCCTCCTCTGTCCTGAGAGGAGGACATCAAGAAGCTAAGAGAAGCCAGTGTCGACCGCGAAATCTCGCGACAGGCTGCCTGCTCAAGGGCAGGTCATCCCCACTCCGAACCCAACGAGAGTGTCGATTTGTTTCCCACTTCCTCACGAGGGCTAGGCTTTAGTCTTGATCCCTTTGTTAGAGGGCTTATGTTCTATTACGGGCTCGATTTCCATGATCTAGCTCCGATTCCATCCTTCACATCTCGTGCGTTTATCGTGTGTGAGGCCTTCCTCCGCATCACCCCACACTTCGGCTTATGGCTTAAGACCTTCAATGTGAAGCCGAAGATGATCGATAGGCGACACGCAGAAAGCGGAGGTGCCATAATAAGCAAAGGCACCGATGCTCCATGGCCATAGGTGATACGTCTCCAACGTATCTATAATTTTTGATTGCTCCATGCTACTTTATCTACTGTTTTAGGCAATATTGGGCTTTATTATCCACTTTTATATTATTTTTGGGACTAACCTATTAACCGGAGGCCCAGCCTGATTTGGTTTTTATGCCTATTTCGGTGTTTGAAGAAAAGGAATATCGACGGAGTCAAAACGGAACGAAATCAACTAGATAAGTTATTTTTGGAAGGAAACCCACCTGATGGACTTGGACCCCACGTCAGAAGATACGGAATGTGCTCACGAGGGTGGGGGGCGCGCCCAACCCCCCTGGGTGCGCCCCCTGCCTCATGGGGCCCCCGTAGCTCCACCGACGTTCTCCTTTCACCCATATATACCTACGTACCCTAAAACTTCCAGAACAGAAGATAGATCGGGAGTTCCGCCGCCGCAAGCCTCTGTAGCCACCAAAAACCAATCGGGACCCTGTTCCGGCACCCTGCCGGAGGGGGATCCCATCACCGGAGGCCATCTTCATCATCCCGGCGCTATCCATGACGAGGAGGGAGTAGTTCACCCTCGAGGCTGAGGGTATGTACCAGTAGCTATGTGTTTGATCTCTCTCTCTCGTGTTCTCTCTCGTGTTCCCTCTATGGCATGATCTCGTGTTCCCTCTAGTACTTCACTTGTATCTTTTAGAGCACATTGGTGGATTTGTTTTATAGAAACTATTGATCTCTCATGCTTCACTTAGATTATTTTGAGAGTCTTACATAGCATGGTAATTTGCTTAATATTAATATACTTGGTATTCAAGATATGTGAAACTTTCTTATGAGTGTGTTGAATACTAAGAAAAGTTTGATACTTGATAATTGTTTTGAGATATGGAGGTAGTGATATTAAAGTCATGCTAGTTGGGTGATTATGAATTTAAATAATGCTTGTGTTGAAGTTAGCAAGTCCCGTAGCATGCACGTATGGTTAAAGTTGTGTAACAATTTTGAAACCCTAAGTGTGCACGGCTTGTGCATCCTTATGAGTGGTGGTCGGGGACGGCGATGGTCTTTTTCCTACCAATCTATCCCCTAGGAGCATGCGCGTAGTACTTGAATTTTTGAGGACTTCTAAATTTTTTGCAATAAGTATATGAGTTCTTGACTAATGTTGAGTCCATGGATTATACGCACTCTCACCTTTCCACCTTTGCTAGCCTCTTCGATACCGTGCATTGCCCTTTCTCACTTTGAGAGTTGGTGCAAACTTCGCCGGTGCATCCAAACCCTGTGATACGATACGCTCTATGACACATAAACCTCCTTATATCTTCCTCAAAACAGCCATCTTATGATGTATGTCTTGTCGTGATTATCTGTGGTGACAATGGGATATCATGTGCCACTTGATGTATGTTTTGGTGATCAACTTGCGGGTTTCGTGACATTGGGAACCTATGCATAGGGGTTGGCACACGTTCTTGACTCTCCGGTAGTAGCTTTGGGGCACTCTTTGAAGTACTTTTATGTTGGTTGGATGAATTTGAGATTGTGTGGCGATATCGTATAATCATGCCCACGGATACTTGAGGTGACAATGGAGTATCTAGGTGACATTAGGGTTTTGGTTGATTTGTGTCTGAAGGTGTTATTCTAGTATGAACTCTATGATGGATTGAGCGGAAAGAATAGCTTTATGTTATTTTACTACGAACTCTTGAATAGTTAGAGCGAAAGGATAACTTTGAGGTGGTTTCGTACCCTACCATAATCTCTACGTTTGTTCTCCGCTATTAGTGGCTTTGGAGTGACTCTTTGTTGCATGTTGAGGGCTTGTTATATGATCTATCTACGTTATTATTGTTGAGAGAACTTGCACTAGTGAAAGTATGAACCCTAGGCCTTGTTTCCTATCATTGCAATACCGTTTACGCTCACTTTTACCATTAGTTACCTTGCAGTTTTTATTATTTCAGATTACAAATACCTTTATCTACTATCCATATTGCACTTGTATCACCATCTCTTCGCCGAACTAGTGCACTTATACAATTTACCATTGTATTGGGTGTGTTGGGGACACAAGAGACTCTTTGTTATTTGGTTGCAGGGTTGTTTGAGAGAGACCATCTTCATCCTACGCCTCCCACGGATTGATAAACCTTAGGTCATCCACTTGAGGGAAATTTGCTACTGTCCTACAAACCTGTGCACTTGCAGGCCCAACAAAGTCTACAAGAAGAAGGTTGTGTAGTAGACATCAAGCTCTTTTACGGCGCCGTTCTTGGGGGAGGTTAGCGCTTGAAGGTATATCTTTAGATCTTGCAATCGAATCTTTTTGTTTCTTGTTTTAGCAGTACTCTAGTTTATAAAACAAAACTATAAAAAAAATGGAATTGAGTTTGTCTCATACGCTTCACCTTTTTAATATCTTTCGTGAGTATGATGGGAAGGAAAATTGTGCTCAAGTACTAGAAGAAGAAATCTATAAATTGTTTGGCACTAAATCTTTGTATGATGAGCATGATTGCAATGTTGTTAGTACGAATTCTTTGAATATCCATGATGCTAATGATATGCAAAGCCACAAGCTTGGGGAAGCTATGTTTGATGAATATGATATTTTTTGTCCCCCAAGCTTTGATGAGCAAAATTACTATGATGAAAGCATGCCTCCTATCTATGATGATTATTGTGATGACACGTATGCTATAAAGAATAATGCTAACCATGAAACTTGTCATCTTGATCTTAATTTTCAATTACATGATAGTTATTTTGTTGAGTTTGCTCCCACTACTATTCATGAGAAGAATTTTGCTTATGTGGAGAGTAGTAAATTCTCTATGCTTGTAGATCATGAAAAGAATGCTTTAGGTGCTGGTTATATTGTTGAATTCATTCATGATTCTACTGAAAATTATTATGAGGGAGGAACATATGCTTGTAGGAATTGCAATAATATCAAGTTTCCTCTCTATGTGCTTAAAGTTTTGAAGTTATGCTTGTTTTACCTTCCTATGCTAGTTGATTGTTGTTCCCATAAGTTGTTTGCTCACAAAATCCCTATGCATAGGAAGTGGGTTAGAATTAAATGTGCTAGTCATATTCTTCATGATGCTCTCTTTATGTTTCAATTCTTATCTCTTATGTGAGCATCATTGAAATCATCATGCCTAGTTAGGGGCGTTAAACGATAGCGCTTGTTGGGAGGCAACCCAATTTTATTTTAGTTTCTTGATTTTTGGTTCTGTTTAGTAATAAATAAATCATATAGCCTCTTTTTAGATGTGGTTTTGTGTTTTAGTTAGTGTTTGTGCCAAGTAGAACCTTTGGGAAGACTTGGGTGAAGTCTTTATGATCATGCTGTAAAAAACAGAAACTTTAGTGCTCACGAGATAAGCTAGAACTTTTTACTGGAAAGTGATATTTAGTTGATTCGTTTTTCAGATGATTACTAGACAAATTCCTCAGGTCCAACATTTTATTTTAGAATTTTTGGAGTTCCAGAAGTTTGCGTTAGTTACAGATTACTACAGACTGTTCTGTTTTTGACAGATTCTGTTTTCATTGTGTTGTTTGCTTATTTTGATGAATCTATGGCTAGTAAAATAGTTTATAAACCATAGAGAAGTTGGAATACAGTATTTTTAACACCAATATAAATAAAGAATGAGTTCATTACAGTACCTTGAAGTGGTTTTTTGTTTTCTTTCGCTAACGGAGCTTACGAGTTTTCTGTTGAGTTTTGTGTGGTTGAAGTTTTCAAGTTTTGGGTAAGGATTCGATGGACTATGGAATAAGGAGTGGCAAGAGCCTAAGCTTGGGGATTCCCAAGGCACCCCAAGGTAATATTCAAGGACACCCAAGAGCCTAAGTTTGGGGATGCCCCGGAAGGCATCCCCTCTGTCGTCTTCGTTCATCGGTAACTTTACTTGGAGCTATATTTTTATTCACCACATGATAAGTGTTTTGCTTGGAGCGTCATTTTATTTTGTTAGTTTTTGCTTGCTGTTAGTTAGAATAATGTTTTGCATCTTTAGTTTCAATAAAAAAGTCAAGGATAGCCATTGCCATGCTTATTTTGCTAGTATACATGTTGCTATTTGAAAACAGAAAGTTTACCGTTGTTGCAAAAATTCCCTAGAAAAGTCAGAGAATGGTATAATGTTGAATATTTTTGCATATCAAGCTCTGATAAATTTATTACAGTGGGAATTTTATTTCATAATTTTTGGAGACAGGGAAGTATTGTTACTCTTGCATTCTTTACAGACTGTACTGTTTTGGCAGATTGCTGTTATGTTTGCATTGTTTGCATATGTTTGCTTGTTTAATGATTCTATTTGAGGATAGGACTATTAAATATGCAGAGGAATTTAGTATTCAATGTTGAATAATAATTTTAGTGATTTGTTACAGTAGAGAATGATAAGGTTTTGCATTGGTTTATACTAACCTATCTCACGAGTTCTTGTTGAGTTTGTTGTGAATGAAGCTTTTGATAAAAAGAGAAACCATGATATAAGAGGAATTAAGGAGACATAAAAGCTCAAGCTTGGGGATGCCCAAGGCACCCCAAGATAATATTTCAAGAAGTCTCAAGCATCTAAGCTTGTGGATGCCCCGGTAGGCATCCCACCTTTCTTCTTCGACAATCATCGGTTAGTATCGGTTGAGCCTAAGTTTTTGCTTCTTCACATGAGTTGTGCTATCCTTGCAATGTAGTTTTCTTTAGCTTTTGTTGCTGTTTGAATAAATTATCAAGATCTGAAATTATTAAATGAGAGAGTCTTCACATAGTTGCATAATTATTCGACTACTCATTGATCTTCACTTATATCTTTCGGAGTAGTTTGTCATTTGCTCTAGTACTTCACTTATATCTTTTAGAGCACATTGGTGGATTTGTTTTATAGAAACTATTGATCTCTCATGCTTCACTTAGATTATTTTGAGAGTCTTACATAGCATGGTAATTTGCTTAATATTAATATACTTGGTATTCAAGATATGTGAAACTTTCTTATGAGTGTGTTGAATACTAAGAAAAGTTTGATACTTGATAATTGTTTTGAGATATGGAGGTAGTGATATTAAAGTCATGCTAGTTGGGTGATTATGAATTTAAATAATGCTTGTGTTGAAGTTAGCAAGTCCCGTAGCATGCACGTATGGTTAAAGTTGTGTAACAATTTTGAAACCCTAAGTGTACCTGGCTTGTGCATCCTTATGAGTGGTGGTCGGGGACGAGCGATGGTCTTTTCCTACCAATCTATCCCCCTAGGAGCATGCGCGTAGTACTTGAATTTTTGAGGACTTCTAAATTTTTGCAATAAGTATATGAGTTCTTTTGACTAATGTTGAGTCCATGGATTATACGCACTCTCACCTTTCCACCTTTGCTAGCCTCTTCGGTACCGTGCATTGCCCTTTCTCACTTTGAGAGTTGGTGCAAACTTCGCCGGTGCATCCAAACCCTGTGATACGATACGCTCTATCACACATAAACCTCCTTATATCTTCCTCAAAACAGCCATCATACCTACCTATTATGGCATTTCCATAGCCATGCCGAGATATATTGCCATGCAACTTCCATCATCATCATCATGACATGCATTACTTTTGTCATATTGCCATTGCATGATCATGTAGTTGACATCGTTTTTGTGGCAAAGCCACAATGCATTATTTTTCATACATGTCACTCTTGATTCATTGCACCATCCCGCACACGGAGGCATTCATATAGAGTCATATCTTGTTCTAAGTTTCGAGTTGTAATCCTTGTGTTGTAATCAATAGAAGTGTGATGATCATCATTATTAGAGCATTGCCCAAAAAAAAAAGAGAAAGGCCAAAAAGAGAAAGGCCCAAAAAGAGAATAAATAAAAGGGCAATGCTACTATCTCTTTTTCCACACTTGTGCTTCAAAGTAGCACCTTGTTCTTCATATAGTGAGTCTCATATATTGTGCTTCAAAGTAGCACCTTGTTCTTCATGTAGTGAGTCTCATATATTGTGCTTCAAAGTAGCACCATGTTTTTCATATAGTGAGTCTCATAAGTTGTCCTCTTCATACTAGTGGGAATTTTTCATTATAGAACTTGGCTTGTATATTCCTACGATGGGCTTCCTCAAATGCCCTAGGTCTTCGTGAGCAAGCAAGTTGGATGCACACCCACTAGTTTTATTTTGTTGAGCATTTATTTATAGCTCTAGTGCATCCGTTGCTTGGCAATCCCTACTCCTCATGTTGACATCAATTGATGGGCATCTCCATAGCCCGTTGATTAGCCTCGTCAACGTGAGACTTTCTCTCTTTTTTGTCTTCTCCACACAATCCCCATCATCATATTCTATTCCACCCATAGTGCTATATCCATGGCTCACGCTCATGTATTGCGTGAAGGTCGAAAAAGTTTGAGATTATTTAAGTATGAAACAATTGCTTGGCTTGTCATTGGGGGTATAGAAGTTGGGAACATCTTTGTGTGACGAAAATGAAGCATAGCCTGACTATATGATTTTGTAGGGATGAACTTTCTTTTGCCATGCTATTTTGAGAAGACATGATTACTTTGATTAGTATGCTTGAAGTATTACTATTTCTTTTATCAATATGAACTTTTGTCTTGAATCTTTCGGATCTGAATATTCATACCACTATTAAGAAGATTTACATTGAAATTATGCCAAAGTATCATTCCGCATCAAAAATTCTTTTTTATCATTTACCTACTCGAGGACGAGCAGGAATTAAGCTTGGGGATGCTTGATACGTCTCCAACGTATCTATAATTTTTATTGCTCCATGCTACTTTATCTACTGTTTTAGGAAATATTGGGCTTTATTATCCACTTTTATATTATTTTTGGGACTAACCTATTAACTGGAGGCCCAGCCCAGATTTTTGTTTTATGCCTATTTCGGTGTTTCAAGAAAAGGAATATCGACGGAGTCAAAATGGAACGAAATCAACTAGAGAAGTTATTTTTGGAAGGAAACCCACCTGATGGACTTGGACCCCACGTCAGAAGATACGGGAGGTGCTCACGAGGGTGGAGGCGCGCCCACCCTCCCCAGGGCGCGCCCCCTGCCTCTTGGGGCCCCCGTAGCTCCACCAACGTACTCCTTTCACCCATATATACCTACGTACCCTAAAACTTCCAGAAAGAAGATAGATCGGGAGTTCCGCCGCAACAAGCCTCTGTAGCCTCTAAAAACCAATCGGGACCCTGTTCCGCACCTGTTTGGAGGGGATCCCATCACCGGAGGCCATCTTCATCATCCGGCGCTATCCATGAAGAGGAGGGAGTAGTTCACCCTCGAGGCTGAGGGTATGTACCGGTAGCTATGTGTTTGATCTCTCTCTCTCTCTCTCGTGTTCTCTCTCGTGTTCCCTCTATGGTGCGATCTTGATGTATCGAGCTTTGCTATTGTAGTTGGATCTTATGATGTTTCTCCCCTCTACTCTCTTGTGATGAATTGAGTTTCCCCTTTGAAGTTATCTTATCGGATTGAGTCTTTATGAGAACACTTGATGTATGTCTTGCCGTGATTATCTATGGTGACAATGGGATATCATGTGCCACTTGATGTATGTTTTCGTGATCAACTTGCGGGTTTCGTGACATTGGGAACCTATGCATAGGGGTTGGCACATGTTCTTGACTCTCCGGTAGTAGCTTTGGGGCACTCTTTGAAGTACTTTTATGTTGGTTGGATGAATCTGAGATTGTGTGGCGATATCGTATAATCATGCCCACGGATACTTGAGGTGACAATGGAGTATCTAGGTGACATTAGGGTTTTGGTTGATTTGTGTCTTAAGGTGTTATTCTAGTATGAACTCTATGATAGCTTGAGCGGAAAGAATAGCTTTATGTTATTTTACTACGAACTCTTGAATAGTTAGAACAGAAAGGATAACTTTGAGGTGGTTTCATACCCTACCATAATCTCTACGTTTGTTCTCCGCTATTAGTGGCTTTGGAGTGACTCTTTGTTGCATGTTGAGGGCTTGTTATATGATCTATCTACGTTATTATTGTTGAGAGAACTTGCACTAGTGAAAGTATGAACCCTAGGCCTTGTTTCCTATCATTGCAATACCGTTTACGCTCACTTTTACCATTAGTTACCTTGCAGTTTTTATTATTTCAGATTACAAATACCTTTATCTACTATCCATATTGCACTTGTATCACCATCTCTTCGCCGAACTAGTGCACTTATACAATTTACCATTGTATTGGGTGTGTTGGGGACACAAGAGACTCTTTGTTATTTGGTTGCAGGGTTGTTTGAGAGAGACCATCTTCATCCTACGCCTCCCACGGATTGATAAACCTTAGGTCATCCACTTGAGGGAAATTTGCTACTGTCCTACAAGCCTGTGCACTTGCAGGCCCAACAACGTCTACAAGAAGAAGGTTGTGTAGTAGACATCAATAGGGTTCCTTCCCGGAGATGTCCAACTTATGGCAGCGGGAGTGGTTTTACATCACAGCTCCTCGAAGTACTAAGTAAGTAGCTGCCCCCGCCTTCCGTTTGGGCCCCCCCGCCACAACTGGCGTCATGGGTCAACAAGGGGCTGACTGGGGCGATTAATGACGTACGACATTGCAGAGTCGCATCCGAGATCTCCTCAAGAGATATGTCAGCCTTGTCAAGGTAATGCAAGTCATGCTAGTTCGTCGGGTCCTGCCATGCCAACGTCGACCTCTCCGTATGTGGGAGTTCAACTCGTAAGGACCGCGAACTATTCAGCAATTCTTCGGCGTGACGCTCGAAGAGATGTATGAATTGTTCTTCGGATCACGAATAAAGTGTCCGGACACCGCCGAGGATGCGGGTCTAAACTGCAATCGTCCAGATACCCATGTAAGTAATTCCGCGGCCGAACACGCTGTCTTTTCATTTGTCAAAACATCATTCTGAAAAAATCGCTCTTGGCCAGGACTGGATAAGAAAGGGGAGGGAGTCCTGGATTAGGGGGTGTCCGGATGGCCGGACTATGACCTTTGGCCGGACTCCTGGACTATGAAGATACAAGATTGAAGACTTCGTCCCGTGTCCGGATGGGACTTTCCTTGGCATGGAAGGCAAGCTTGTCGATACGGATATGTAGATCTCCTTCCATTATAACCGACTCTGTGTAACCCTAACCCTCTCCGGTGTCTATATAAACCGAAGGGTTTTAGTCCGTAGGACGAACAACAATCATACCATAGGCTAGCTTCTAGGGTTTAGCCTCTCTGATCTCGTGGTAGTTCTACTCTTGTACTACCCATATCATCAATATTAATGAAGCGGTAGTAGTGTTTTAACTCCTTCTAGAGGGCCGGAATCTGGGTAAATACATCGCTTCCGTTGTCTCCTGTTACCATCCACCTAGACGCACAGTTCGGGACCCCCTACCCGAGATCCGCCGATTTTGACACCGACATTGGTGCTTTCATTCAGAGTTCCTCTGTGTCGTCACCTTTAGGCCCGATGGCTCCTTCGATCATCAACAACGACGCGGTCCAGGGTGCGACTTTTCTCCCCGGACAGATCTTCATTTTCGGCGGCTTTGCACTACGGGCCAATTCGCTTGGCCATATGGAGCAGATTGAAAGCTACGCCCCTGGCCATCAGGTCAGATTTGGAAGTTTGAACTACACGGCCGACGTCCGCGGAGACTTGATCTTCGACCGGTTCGAGCCACGCCAAGCGCCGCCGCCTGTTATGATGGGCATGATGTAGCTCGCCGCCGAACAGTGTCCTGGAGGCCGCACCAGTGTCCGCTCCGACCCTTAGCTCGGAGCCGACTGCGCCTATCGAGGACGGGTGGCTGGACACCGCCTCGGGGGCTGCAATCTCTATGGCGATCGAGCCGAACACCATACCTGTCCTTTGCGAAGCTCGTGACTCCGAGGTGCCGGACTCCTTTCCGGACTCCGAACCTTCCGCGCCCCTGCTAATCGAATCTGATTGGGCGCCGATAATGGATTTCACCGCCGCGGACATTTTTCAGCACTCTCCTTTCGGCGACATTCTGAATTCACTAAAGTCTCTCTCTTTATCGGGAGAGCCCGGCGAACTACGGTCAGGAAGGTTGGGATGCGGACGATGAAGAAATTCAATGCCCACCCACCACCCACTTTGTAGCCAGCATCGATGATTTAACCGACATGCTTAACTTCGACCAAGACATCGATGGTATGGACGACGATGTAGGAGACGAAGCGAGAATCAGCGCCTATAGGCCACTAGACAACCACCCCATCTCACGATGTATACATGGTTGATACACCTAATGGAAACGACGACGAGGAACAAAGGGACGCAACGAGGGACCGTTCCCTCGAAAAGCAATCAAAGCGGCGGCGTAAGCGCCGCTCCAAACCCCCCCTCGACTGAGAACACCGCCATACAGACCTAGCCCTAGAGCAGGGTGTTCCGGCGGACGACGAACATGCCATCGAGCAACCGCCCGAACAGGGCAACTTGGATAAACAACCCGTCCCCGGCGAAGACAACAGTCCGGACGACGTCACGCCGGACAAGTTGCTGGAGCATGCATAGCCTGAAAAAGCAGAAGGGAAGCTCAAAATAGCGGAAGGTGCACTCAGAATTAGATGGAGCAAAGTACTTAACACCGCAGACAAATACGGCGACAGTTGTCGCACAAAGAGCTATGCGAAGCGAAAATTATTGCTGGAATTCGATGATGAGGCCTTAGAGCCCCCGCAATCAAAAAATAATACGGAAACCACCCGGTCGGACAAACGACCCCATGGCCAACACAGTGCGGCAAAGGACGGCGCACACAAGCCGGCACGCGATCCGCACGAGGATTCGCATCAAAATGATGGCCCAGCCAGATCTATCTATGGGCCAAGAAAGCAAGCTCTAGCAAGCAATGCAACACATCAAATATCCAAACATCGCGATGCGCCCAGATATAGGGCGCGCACACCCCTATGTTTCACGATGAGGTCTTTGGATCATGAATTTCGGGATTCAAGCCTGTAAACATAGAGGCATACGACGGAACAACAGACCCTAGAGTTTGGATTGAGGATTACATCCTCCACATACACATGGCTAGAGGAGATGATCTCCACGCCATAAAATACTTACCACTCAAACTCAAAGGGCCAGCCCGGCATTGGCTCAAAAGCCTTCCCGAAAACATCACGGAAGTTGGGAAGTGCTCGAGGATGCTTTTCGGGCAAATTTTCAAGGGACTTATGTCCGACCTCCGGATGCAGATGATCTAAGTCACATAACTCAACAACCCGGAGAGTCAGCCCGGAAACTCTGGAACAGATTTCTTACTAAAAAGAACCAGATAGTCGACTGTCCGGATGCCGAAGCCTTAGCAGCTTTCAAACACAGCGTCCGAGACGAATGGCTCGCCAGACACCTCGGCCAAGAAAAGCCAAGAACAATGGCCGCACTAACAAGCCTCATGACCCGCTTTTGCGCAGGAGAGGACAGCTGGTTGGCAAGACGCGGTACCAGCGACCCAAGTACATCCGAAGTTAGGGATGGAAACGGGTAACCACGACGCAGCAAGGACCAGCGCCGGACCAAGGGAAATAGCCCGAAGAGCACGACAGTCAACGCCGGATTCAAAAGCCCTCGGCAGAATCAGAAAAAGCTGCCCCCCAAAGATAACAGGGACGAGCTAGCTAACTTAAACAAAATCTTGGACAAGATATGTCAAATACACAGTACTCCCGGGAAGCCTGCAAACCATACCCACAGAGATTTTTGGGTCTTCAAGCAATCCGGCAAACTCAATGCCGAACACAAGGGGCTCGACACACCAAGCGAGGACGATGACGAACCCCACAAGCAGAACACCAGAAAACATAAGAACTTCCCACAAGAAGTCAAAACAGTAAATTCACTTCACGTGACAAAAAGGGAGAAAATAGTGGCGCCCGAGATACGCGCCACATGGCCTATCCCAGAGGAGTCCCGCCACTGGTTGTTAAAACCAATCACTGTCGACCATCAGGATTACTCTAGAAGTATCCGAATGCAGGTTGGACTGCCTTGGTATTACATCCGATAATTGACGGACTCCACTTGACACAAGTCCTAATGGACGGCGGCAGTGATTTAAACCTGATATATCAGGACACAATCCATAAGCGGGGATAGACCCAACAACAATTCGCCAAAGCAACACTTCCTTTCAAGGGGTGACGCCAGGCCCAGATGCCCATTGTACTGGCTCTCTCCTGTTAGAAGTTATGTTCGGCTCACCCGACAACTTCCGCCGCGAAAAGCTAACCTTCCACATCGCACCATTTACAAGCAGCTATCAAGCACTACTGGGATGCGAAGCTTTCGCCCGCTTCAACGCAATACCACATTATGCATCCCTTATACTTATAATGCCCGGTCCATGAGGCATCATCTCATTAACGAGAAATATCGAGTGTTCCTCGAGCACGGAAGATTGTGCGGCTGCATTAACAGCCACACACTAAACCGGCCTCATTAGGCAAAGCACCTAAACAGGTCGTTCAGACCCCGGACATGGCTAGACGAGTCCGGCGTAAGGGCTTACTATCCGCATGCCCCCGTTCAAGGGGCTCCGCACATGTACAACAAGAGACAATAAAGCTCAATTTTATTCATTTTAAAAAAACGTACTTTGTTTATTTAATGTAACGTACATTTTCGCACGATCTTTTTCAACTAAGTTCCTCTCTTTTACAGATGAACACCGTGCTACACCCGTCCAGGATACGGCACAACGGAGACACAGGCGCAGGCGTGCAGTAGGGACCCGTTGCAAGGATTCTTTTCAGATTAAGACCCTGCGTAAACCTTTTTTACTGTCTCTTGTTGATACACATCCCCCGGTTTATTGCTATAATCGAGGTGGAGGCTGGCGTCTTGGCATCGGCCACGTCAGACGTTTGCGCGTACCTGGACACCAGGGGCTTATTAATAAGGGCGTTGTTCAGCCTGTTTTCATAAAGACTGAATACCTCAGGGAGTGTTCGGCATCGCGAGTTTGGCCTTATAGGCATCAGCTCCGAACCATGTCTTTGGTCAAATGTTGGGTTTGCCCGGCTCTTGTGTTTTGCTGCCTTACGTTCCGCTCTATCGGCTAAGGCGGCACCGGAGAACTCTGCGATTGTGCCCCGGTTCGGCCGGGCGAGCACCTCAATAGAGAAAGCCGAAAACTGACTATCATGATGTAGCGTGAGACTGGTCAACCAGTCGATGACCCATCGGAATCTTTAGGATTCCTCCGCATTAACGAAGGGCCGTTTCCCGGTCAGGCACACACGCGCCCCAAATTCAGGCGAGCGCAGTGCCCCTAGGGGCTATATAGTAGCCCCACTGTCAAACTCCTATGGCTAAGTGAAAGTGATAAAGCATTATAGTCCGGTTGCCTAGTTCGCTACGCTATCACCTCCTTTATAGGACCAAGACGTTGGATCAAGTGTGAAAATGCGCCTTTGCGAACACCCGCATTATATGCGTGGGGGCTGAAGTCAAGACTGCCATCTTTCGTGTTATATACACATATACATTAACGGCACTGTGAGGAGGTATTTTAAGTCTTGCGAGGCACAAGTATAAAAAGCTTTTATATTCCATCAAACATTGTCTTACAATTATACATGTTATTCGAACATGATGTCCTTCGAGCACTGCGTCTCTATTAAACGAGCGCCCTGCAGAACTTCCTGAAAATAGTGCTCGGCAGGTATTCGGCTCCCGTCCGAATCTTGGGATGCAACGTCGGTGGTCTTCATCTCCGCCCAGTATGTCTTGACACGGGCTAGAGCCATCCGCGCACCCTCTATGCATCTTGACCTCTTCATTGCATTGATATGGGGCACCGCACCAAGGAACCGGCCGCACCAAACCAAAATAACTCTTCAGCTCAGGTCCCTCCGGCCACAGATGACTCACGACTCCCTTCATGGTGAGTCCGGATAACCTATTCAGCTCCGCCCATTCGGCCAATCGCTCGGATAATGGAAGTGGGCGCTCTGGATTGTGGAACTGCGACCAAAAAGCTTTTCCACTTCGTGATCCTTTTGATCCCGGAAGTGTTCGGCCGCGTCCGCGGCACTTGCCGCCAAATCCAGATAAGTATCCGCCGCACTCCACAGCTGGTCCAACCGAGCATACTTAGGATCCCCGAACTTCATCCGCAGCATAAAGGGCTTTCGGCCGCGATATCTCGGCTACCGACGTAGCTCCTGCTTCATGGCTCTCATTGCAGAGCGAGCATCCTTGGCCTCGGTAGTGGCTTTCTCTAGGTCCTTTTGTTCCACCCGATCTTCTTTTTCAAGAAGCTTGCAGCGGTCGGCAGCATCCTTCAACTTCACCGCCATCTCGGTCATTTCCTTCCAGCTTCGGCAGGGACCAGCCTGTTCAGCTTTCAGCTCTTCGGCCGCCTTCAAGGCAGCCGCATCACTTTTTCTGGCCTGCTCCTTGGCTCGGGTGAGTTCAGCCCGAAGGTTCTCCATGGCAGCGGCACCATCTGCATCAAGCATACATGTTGTAACGCAAGGTCATCAAGCCCCCTTACCAGGTGTCCGCGGAGAAAATTTCATACCTTGCGACTCGTCCAACCGCTTGTTGACAAGCGCGATGTCGGCATCCGCCACGTCAAGTTGCCGCTTTAGCTCGGCAAATTCATCAGTCCGGCGTGCCACCGGACACTTCGCCACCTACATAGGAAGAGCGACATGTTATACCTGGGATTATGATCCTCGGCGCGCTGTCATCTTTGACAACGCACCGAGTCTCAGGGGCTACTATCTATACAGGGCGCATCTTTTTATATGCGGAACCGTCAAAAGGTACATCATTTCGCGTACCTCAAAACCTGTCAGTAAACTCCTGACGGCCTCGTGCAACCCGTTCTCCGTGGATGAAATCCTTTCAATCACCGTGCCCATCAATGCACGATGTTCTTCTGGGATAGACGCTCGCCCGAGCAGATCCTTCAAATCCTCCGACCGTGCACCGGACGGTGCCGGACTCGTCTGATGGCCTTTTTCGAAGGTCTGGCACGGAGGGCTCTGGGGAGCCATACGGCTGCTTTCTGGCCCTGCCGGATTCGGAGAAACCCTCCGCGACGACACCTCAGGGTCGCCCGCCTCGCAAGGCGGTACGGCAGGAGAGGGCGTTCCGCTCTCCATCATCTCCGGACGAAGATCCCCTGAAGATGAGCTCTGCTGCGAAGGGCGGAGATCCGAACTACAAGGTAAAAATTCAGTTGTCTTCCTCAGGAATAAAATAGGGATGTCTCTTATTTGGAAACTCCCCTCTCTACTTACGACTCGCTGGAGGGCTGATCCCCTTGAGGGCACAAAGGCGGCCGAGGCACTTCCTGCGCAGGACCCTCTCGACGAAGATCTCTTCCCCGCTTTGAGACCATGGTCTCCCGGGTCTTGAGGCGGTCCTCTTCTTTCCCTGGATGGAGGGATTCTCGATCCCTCCTTTCTGGATAGTCTCCTTCGAGGAGACGGTAGCTTCCTTGTTCCCCCCTTCGCCTTCTTCCAAGGGCGCAACCTCCAGCATCCTGTTTAACATGGGATCCGGCGTGGTCTCGGGAGGGGCGGACACTGATCAGCTTTGCTTTCGCTTATCCACTCCTATTTAAAGGGACAGCTCCTTTAATTGAAATTTTATGACGAATATACGGATAGCGTGTCCGGGTACAGGGCTAATTACTTGAGTATCCGGGCGATTGCAGCTTAGACCTGCGTCATCGGTCAAGTCCGGACACATTGCTTGTGATCCGAAGAACAATTCATGCATCTCCATGGTCGTCATGCCCGTAAAGTGTTGGAGAGCTCGTGGTCCCTCCGGATTAAACTCCCACAGGTGGAGGGGGCGGCGTTTGCAGGGCAAAGTGCGGCGAATCAACATGACCTGCACCGCTACAGCCAGGTTGATGTCTCTTTCCAGGAGATCTTGAATGTGGCCCTGCAACAAGGCCACGTCCTTGGACGGCCCCCAGTCGAGCCCTTTGTTGACCCATGACGCCAGCCGTGGGGGAGGACCCGAGCGAAAGACAGGAGGCGCCACCCACTTGGTGCCCACAGGCGCTGTGATATAAAACCACTCGTTGCCATAAGCTGAACTCCTCTTGGAAAGAGCCCTCGGGCCATGGAGCATCAGCATTCTTGCTTATAACAGCCCCTCCGCACTCCGCTTGCCGCTTTAGCTCTACTTTGAAGGTCTTGAGCCACAATCCGAAGTGAGGGGTAATGCGGAGGAAGGCTTCGCACACGACGATGAACGATGAGATGTGGAGGATGGAATCCGGATCCAAGTTGTGAAATTCTAACCCATAATAAAACATGAGCCCCCCCCCCCCCGAAGGAAATGAGGCGCGAACACCACGCTCTCACCAGGCTTGGGGGTGGGAATAACTTGCCCTTGAGCAGGCAGCCTATGCGAGATTTCACCGGTTAAATACCTGGCATCTCTCAGCTTTAGCACGTCTTCTTCCATAACGGAGGAAGCCATCCACCGGCCTTGAATGTCGGAGCCGGACATCATCGAAGGTCCGAAGCGCCTAAATCTGGAGCTTTGGGTGTTGGAACTCGAGGCGAGGGGCGGACTCGATTGAGATTGAAAGAAAGGAGTAGAGCCTTGGTCTCTTTATAAAGACGTTGAATACCAAGAGCCCTCCCCCGTGACCGTTTGGAGACTCGCCTTCGATAGAGGAGACGTGCTAAAGGGCGCGATTGGGTTACCCACGTCCGTATTGATGAGAATCCTGGAATAAGGGGACACGATCTCTGCTTTGACAAGACGTGCCAAGGAAACCGCCTCGCTAAGCCTTGTTGAGGTGGGACAAGAAAACGATTCGAATAAAGGCTTGGCCGTGGTGTGATGACACGTCATGAATACGTCGCCAGATTGGATTTGTGTAAATATTATTCTCTCTACGGTGTTATGTGGAAATTATTTTGCGAGCGGACACTATCCTTGTGTTCAAAATCTTCTATGAAGTATTCGGAGGAGGAACCCGCCTTGCAATGCGAAGACAAGCTGCGGCGCAGGACTCGTCGTCATTGAAGCCTGGTTTAGGGAGACTCTTGAGGAGTCCTTGATTAGGGTGTGTCCGGATGGCCGGACTATGTCCTTTGGCCTGATTCATGGACTATGAAGATACAATATTGAAGACTTACGTCCGTGTCGGGATGGGACTTTCCTTGGCGTGGAAGGCAAGCTTGGCGATCTGGATATGTAGATCTCCTTCCATTGTAACCGACTCTGTAACCCTAACCCTCTCCGGTGTCTATATAAACCGAAGGGTTTTAGTCCATAGGACGAACAACAATCATACCATAGGCTACCTTCTAGGGTTTAGCCTCTCTGATCTCGTGGTAGATCTACTCTTGTACTACCCATATCATCAATATTAATCAAGCCGGAGTAGGGTTTTACCTCCATCGAGAGGGCCCGAACCTGGGTAAAAACATCGTGTCCCTTGTCTCCTGTTACCATCCGCCTAGACGCACAGTTCGGGACCCCCTACCCGAGATCCGCCGGTTTTGACACCGACAAAAGGCGAAGATGATCAGGTGTTCGGCCCCCCTTCCTGAAGGCTCACCGGATCCTGTACTAGCCAGGATGCTTGAGCACGCACCTTATCAAGTGCCAACAGGGGAAGATACAGGGAGAAATAAAGAAGCCGAAAGCGGGCCTCACGCATTACTCATCCAAACCGGGGGAAATGGGGTCTCCGTGAAGGAGGATAATCGGGGAGATGAATTTAAAATTCCCTCTCCCCAAGGAAGGAAAAGGACCGCCTCTGAAGACTTGGAAACGAGGGTTTCCAAACGAGGGACCAAACCTTCGTCAGGGGGCCTTGCCCCGGAGGGCGACCTTCTCGCCTTTGTGCCCGCAGGGGTCGGTAGATCCACCGATTTGTCACGTGAACAAGAGTACTTTTGGTAGATATATCCTCCTTTATCTCCGAGGACAATAACCGAGACCTATGTCTTGCAGTCCGAATCGTAGCCCTTCTCAACAGAGTTCGTCTTCGGGGGATCTTCTTCCGGAGATGATGGAGAGCGAAACACCTCCCCCTGTCTCCCCGCCTCATAGGGCGGACGACCCTAAGGTGTCGTCACGGAGGATTTCTCCTGATCCGCCAAGGCCAAAAGTTAACCCTTCGGCCAGCCGAAGTCCGGAGTATTCGGCTCCTAAGGAGAGCAATAGAAAGAGTCCGAGACTGTCCGGTGCACAACCGGACGCACTGATGGGTCTTCTGGAGCAAGCGGCTATCTTAGAGGCGCATCGTACTTTAATGGGTACGGTGGTTGAGAGGATTTCATCCGCCAAAAGTGGGTTGCATGAAGCTTTTACGAGCCTGCTAAGAGGCTTTGAGGTACGCGAAGTAGCATATATATTTTTTGACGGTACCGCACACGCTAGGTTTGCTCTACACAGATAGTAGCCCCTGAGACTCTGGTTGCTGTCCAAAAGCGGCAAGCAGAGGATCATAGTCCTGTGTAATGATCGCGCTGCTTACATGTGTAGGCGGCTGAGGGTCCGTGGCTGGCGGACTACCGAGTTTGCCGAACCGAGGCGGCGGCTTGACGCTGGCAGATGTCGACATCGCGCTTGTGAACAAGCGGTTTGACGAGGCACAGGGTATGTATTTTCGGGTTGTCAACAAATATTACGAGGAGCATGATGCTAGTATCTATAATATGTTGTGACTGCAGATGGAGCTGCAGCCGTGGAGACCCTTCAGGCGGAACTTGGCCGAGCCAAGGAACAAGCCAGGAGAAGTGATGCGGCCGCCCTAAAGGCGGTCGAAGAGTTAAGAGCCGAACAGGCCGCTCATCGCCAGAGCGAAGATAAAATAGCCAAGATGGCTGTTTAGCTGAAAGATGCCGCCAGCCGATATGATCTTCTTGAAAAGGAAAGCCCGGAAAGCGGCTGATCTGAAGACAGCCATGGAAGCAGCCAAGGAAACCCGCTCTAAAATCAGAGCGGCGAAGGAGGAGCTCCGTCAAGCCGGAGATATCACGGCTGGGAAGCCCTTTTTGTTGCGGACGAAGTTCGGAGATCCGAAGTATGCCCCTCTGGATCAATTATGGAGTGTCGCGGACACGTACTTGGACTTGGCAACGAGTGCTACAGATGCGACTGAGTTTTTCAAAGATCAGAAAGATCACAAAGTGGAAAAGTTGTTACGGTCGCATGATTCGATTGCTCCAACGCGTCCGCTGCTGTTAAATGAACGAATGGCCGAGTGGGCTGAGCTCCATAGGTTGTCCAGACTTGCCATGACGTCTATCGTGGAACATCTTTGGCCGGAAGGACCAAGGCCGAGTAGTTATTTTGGTTTAGTGCAACTGATTCCTTGGTGTTGTGCCGCATATCGACGCTGTAAAGAGGTCGGCGTGCATAGAGGGTGCGCGGATGGCCCTTGCCCGTGTTAAGACATATCTTGGGCAGAGATGGAGGCCATCGCTATTGCAACCCGAGGTCCGGCCGTAGGGCCAGGTCCGACTGAGCACTATTTTGAAGAAGTCCTAGAAGGCGCTAAGCTTAATCTGAGCTCGGTGCTCAAAGAGTATCATGTTCAAGGACATGTGTCCCAAGTGTAAAAAACAATGCTATTTGGATAAGAAAGGCTGTGTTTATACTTTTGCACGAAAGTATTATGATGCCTCTGTCGGCATTTGTTTATGTATGTAGATAACCTGAAAGTTTGCGATTAAATCGGCTTCCCCACACACGTAATCTTGGGGGGTGTTAGGAAGAAATCTTGATATTCACACTTGATCCAACTATAGCGACGGACCTCAAACATTCTCGACCTTTGTGCATCGGTGTCATCCTGGATCGATGTCTTGACACGCACGCATGCTTGAAGGATTTATAGAGTAGCAATCACACACTTATTACATCGAAATTTCTCAAGAGAGAACTTATTACAAAGAATATGGCTTAAGGCCATCTAATAACGATAACAGCGGAAGGCTTGGAAGATAAGCGAGTCCATCAACTCCAAGCGGCATCATCGAGTATAGAACCACGACCTAAGGCACCTTACTGCGTAAATGCGAAAAGTCTACAACATGAACATTGCAGCCCGAAACGGAATTGACATATGGAATATGCTGGCAATGTAACACATAGAGAGCAATGAAAGAGTAATGCTATACTACGTGCATATATGGCTGGTGGAAAGCTCTATGGTTACGGTTTTGCGTAAAGCCAATTTTTCCCTACTGCAAAGGAATAAATTTTATTTAACTATCATGGTGGTTGTTAAACATTGAGAATGGTTGACAGCATTCTCAATCCCAGTTAAGCATCATCATTAAAAACCCAACAACATTAATTAAAGTAACATGATGAGATTCACATGATAATCCAAGTACAGATACTCAAGATGTCCATAACCGGGGAGACGACTAACCATGATTAGTTTGTTACACTGTGCATAGGTTTGCGCACTTTTCCCCACAAGACTCGATCTCCTCCGTTGGGATTCTCGCACTACATGGTGTTTGAGAAACGGATGACCGAGACATAGTCTTCGAGCGCTAGCACCTTACGAGCGGGTAGAGCAGTTACACCTACGTCCCTCTACATACGCTAGTCTACCCTTTGTAAGAGTTCGCACGACTTAATCAACTATGCTAGAGCCCATAGTAGCTTGTGTCTGCACACGGAAGTTTCTAGCATGAATAATATCATGATCCCTTTGAGCCTAGGTGGCGGTCCAAAAAGAAATAGGCAATCCTGGAATACCCAGGTACCTCAATCCACCCAGATGTGTGTTTAAGTTGCCACCTTAAATATACCATTAATTAACAATCTCACATCTGTCATGGAATACACTCCTCCAATCCCCGTCTACTAGCATAGCATGGCAATATAAGCAAGCGTAGAAGTAGCGCCAAGGGTTTGATAATAAAGCAGGTAATAGGTACTACCTCATCTACTTCCCAAAACCCACAATTTTATTAGATCCTAATCATGCAATGTTTGAGAATTGATCTAATGCATAAAAGCTGGGTATGAAAGAGATATGATCAATGTGTTACTTGGCATGCTGATGATCCGTGAAACCTAGAGATTCAAAGTAGCAAGCGGCGCACTCCGGGTACTCTATCGCAAACAAACAAACATACAATAAGTACTCATCTAATGCACAGGTAAAACTCAAACAAAACATCTAACCAGAAAATTCAACTTAAGAACTCCGGTTTGCAAAAAGAATCAAATCGAATGAAGCAACGAAAGTCAAACGGCGAAAGAATCAAGCTTTGTTTACTAATCTGGACCTAAGTCAAATTTTACAGTAGCAAAAACTTGTTTGAGTTGATTATTTGGAAAGAGGGTTTTGAGACGAAACTCTAGGCGCTTGAATCGCCTGATTCCAATAAACGAGATACTAGATTGAAAATCGGATCAGAAATCGCGATCAGAAAAATCGCGGAATAAATCTGAGAAAGAAAAATAGCGAGCAGTTATGAGCGAGCGTTCGTTATACGGATCTAAGCGATGAAACGCGTTCGTTAAAAGCGAGCGAACGGCGAAGGCTCGCTAATTAACCTAAACCGAAAAACCGATCTAATAAAAAGCGGATAAAAACCGGCGAAAAACCGATGGAAAAACCGAGCGGTTTTTCTAAAAAAAAAGCTTGACGGGTTGACCTCGGCGTCACGGGTCGTGGCCATGACTCCGTGGCGGCGGCGGTAGCGGCTAGGGTTTGGGTAGCGGGTCGAGGTAAATTTGACGCTGAATTGGGTGGCGCTATGTAAAACCCTCGGCGAGAGTCTGGCAGAAAGCCGCCCATTAGAGTGGGTTCGGATTTTTTTTTTTAAATTTCGCGCAGAAAAACAAACGAAAGAAATACTAAACGGACTCCAAAAATCCCGAAATAAAATTTCCCCGGCTTCTAAAATCAAGCCGGACAAGATGAACATTTATTTGGGGCCTAAATGCATTTTTGAAAAACGTGCATTTTTCCTAAATTCAAATAAAATAGCGATAAACTCCAAATAAAAATCTTATTTGATTTTTTATTAAATCTTCAATTTCTTTAGTTTGGGAAAATCATTTTATTCCCTCTCTCATATTTTGATAATAGAAATAACTGAGGATAAAATAAATAAAATCAAATGATCCTATTTTCAAAATTAGAGAAAACTCAAATATGAAAACAACAAAATCTCCAACTCTCTCCGCGGGTCCTTGAGTTGCGTGAAATTTCTAGGATCGAGCCAAAATGCAATAAAATATGATATGCAAATGATGACCTATTTATAACATTCCAAATTGAAAATTTGGGATGTTCTGAACCTACCCCTTAAGATGAATCTCGCCCTCGAGATTCGGGTGGAAACTAGAAAATAGGTGAGGGTGGTCCTTCGGAGTCTTCTTCTCGCTCCCGGTGGCTTCATCCTCGGTGTGGTGGCTCCACTTTGGACTTTGCAAAACTTGATAACCTTGCTGCGTGTGACTCATTTGGCATACTCGAGAATTTTATTTGGTTTCTCCTCGTAGGTCAAATCATTACCTAATCAGATCGCTTCGGTGTACAGTATCCCTCGGTGATAGTCTAGCCATCTCTGCGTGGCACTTCTTCAAGCTGGGAAGCGTGGAACACGTCGTGAACTCGACAATCCTTGACCCAATTCCAACTTGTAAGCAACTTCTCCCATGCGCTCCAAAACTTTGTATGGTCCCACAAAACGTGGCGCTAATTTTCCTTTAACTCCAAGCGCTTAACTCCTCGAAGTGGAGATACTCGAAGATAGACTCTATCTCCGACTTTGAAAACTGTCTCCTTGTGTTTAGAATCTGCATAGCTCTTCTGCCTAGACTGGGCTACCTTGAGCCTATCGCGAATCAACTTCACCTTCTGTTCAGACTCCTTAATCAAATCTGGTCCAAACAACTGGCGGTCTCCAACTTCATCCCACAACAGCGGGGTTCTGCACCTCCTTCCGTACAAGGCTTCGAAAGGGGCCATCTTCAAACTAGATTGATAACTGTTGTTATAAGAGAACTCCGCATATGGCAAGTTGTCATCCCAACTTGATCCATAATCCAATGCACAAGCTCTCAGCATATCCTCCAAAATCCTATTGACTCTCTCGGTCTGTCCATCTGTCTGCGGATAAAAAGCTGTATTGAACTCTAGCCTGGTACCCAAAGTTTCGTGCAACTGATTCCAGAACTTTGAGGTAAACCTTCGTCAAGCGATCAATGTCGGTGGGAACGACACCTATGGGATCACAAGAATCCCTACTACGGTCGGGGGGCGCGGGGTCGTGAGAAGAGCGGATCAAACAGATAGCACACGGTTTCCTTATCCGAGGTTCGGGCCGCGAGGATGCGTAAAACCCTACTCACTGCTTTGGTGGTTTGTTTATCTGTGTTCTTGAACTAGCAATGGGGGCGTGAGGAGCTCCAAAAGCGAATCCTCCTCCTGGTCGCCTTGGGCCTCCTTTTATAGGGAAAGGGGTTGCCACGGTGGCACACTGTGAGGTGGAAAGGCTCTGATGATCTTGAGTTTATCCCTCACATTACATGACAAAGGCGCCTTTAATGTGTCTTGCTTAGGTGTCCTTGCTTTATCGCAAGGCGGGGAGAGCCCTTCTCGTCCGTCGCCGCTCCCTTTCGTGTCGACACGCCGCCACAGCCAGCGGTGCCAGCGGTGCCATGTAGGCAGGTAGGCGGTGAGGTGGCGCGCGATGGTGGGTCTCCACGAAGATCCGCTTGCCGCCACGCAGTGCCTCGCTTAACTGGTTGGGTCGGCGGTACGCATGCGAACGGTGGTGGAGGTTTGATTGGCGTGGGCCTGATGGTGGCCCTACGGGTGTTCTTGGCAAGGGCCTCGTCGTAGCCCCGACAAGGGTCTTGCCGTGGCGCCTGCGATCATCCCCGGCAAGGCTCTTGCCGGGGGCCTTGCGGTCCTCCTTGGTTGGGATCCCGCCAAGGGTCGTCATCTTCTATAGTGTGTATCTGATCTTGAATGTCTTCACAAAGATCTGCATGCCACCACGGGGATGTCTCCCGAATCCTTGCCCCATGGGGGCAGTGGACTCAAGGGTGATTCGCTCCATAGGTGTGGGGCGAGCTGCCACGGCAAGCGTCTTGCCGGGTTTGCTAAAACCGCCTCCCGGCAAGGATCTTGCCGGGGGAGTCCGCTTCGTCCCCTTTGCTCTTTGTGGTCTTGGTCTTGGCGTTGTTCTGCTCCTTTCGAGCTTCGGCCTTACCTTGGCTCACCTCCCTTGCCTTTCTTTCGGTCTTGGCGGTGCCAGCAGCTCCCGGGCTCGCCGTGCAGACGATTATAGGGGTACAAAAGTGTACCCCTCTTTTGTCTGCAAACAATCAACTACAACCCCAATCGAGTCATAGCCTAAACGTGTCTGGGCAATCCGTGATAAAATCCATGCCTAATTTTTCCCACTTCCATTCGAATTATCGGGAATGCATTTGTAACAATCCTCTGGCCACGATGCTACGCCTTCACTCTCTGACATACATCACAAACTGCTACATACTCCGCAATATCCTTGTTCATTCCGGTCCACCAGAAAGTGTCCTTCAAATCCAAATACATCTTGGTATTTCCTGGGTGAATTGAGTACGTCGAATCATGGGCCTCTTGCAAAATCAACTTCCTGATCTCCGGATCATTAGGCACATAAACGCGGTCCTCAAACCATAGGGTATCGTGCTCATCCTCACGAAATCCCTTAGCCTTTCCCTTGCTCATTTTCTCTTTAATAGAGGCAATCTCCTTGTCAGTTGTCTGAGCTTCTCTGATCTTATCCATCAAAGTAGACTGTATCTCCAATGCTGCTACATAGCCTCTCGGAACTATCTCCAAACATAGCTCTCGAAATTCCTCGGCTAACTCCTTTGGTAAACCTCCGGTCATTAGTGTGTTGACATGGCTCTTGCGGCTCAACGCATCTGCTACTACGTTAGCCTTTCCGGGATGATAATGCAATCTCATATCATAATCCTTGATGAGCTCCAACCATCTCCTTTGCCTGAGATTCAACTCCTTCTGCGTGAAGATGTATTTCAAACTTTTGTGATCCGTGTACACCTCACAATGGTTTCCAATGAGAAAATGTCTCCAAGTCTTTAACGCGTGTACCACGGCTGCTAACTCCAAATCATCAGTAGCATAATTCAACTCATGGGGCTTAAGCATTAAGTGAAGCATCTGAAACAACTCTTCCCTCCTGCATAAGCCTTGCTCCAAGTCCTCGGCATGAGCGTCGCAATACACCTCATAATCCTTGCGGCGATCATGGCGAGAATCAACAACTGCTTGATGTAACCAAACGTTTCTTCAACTCTTGGAAACTAGCCTCACATTCTTGATCCAATTGAACTTGGTATCCTTCTTTAATAAGCTGCGTCATAGGCGCAATCTTGAGAAATTCTCAATGAATCTCGGTAGTATCCTGCGGTCAAGGAAACTCGGATCTCTCCAACTAGCGTTGGTGCTTCCCGATTTGTCCACGGTGACAACCTTTGTGGGATCTACTGCTATACCTTCTTCGGATATAACGTGTCCGAGGAATCCAACTTCTTTCAACCAAAACTCACATTTGCTGAACTTGGCGTATAACTGATGTTCTCTGAGCTTCTCGAGTACTAAACACAAATGCTCCTTATGCTCTTCTTCATTCTTTGAATAAACCAAAATATCATCAATGAACACAACGACGAACTTATCCAAAAACTCCATAAACACCTTGTTCATCATGTTCATGAAATAGGCAGGTGCGTTAGTCAGCCCAAATGACATGACGATATATTCACATAGTCCATACCTGGTGGTAAAAGCCGTCTTGGGTATATCCTGCTCCCGAATCTTTAAATGATGGTATCCTGATCGCAAATCGATCTTGGAAAATACCTTAGCTCCTTGCAATTGGTCAAACAAGTCGTTGATCATCGGCAACGGATACTTGTTCTTGATAGTTACTTCATTCAATCCTCGATAATCAACAACCATTCTCAATGATCCATCCTTCTTCTCCACTAGAAGTACTGGCGATCCCCAAGGCGAAGAACTTGGGCGAATAAAACCTTTATCCAGTAACTCCTTAATCTGCTTCTTAATTTCTTCCAAATCTTGTGCGGGTATCCGGTACGGTCTCTTAGATATTGGCCATGTGCCTGGAAACAGCTCAATCAGAAACTCAATGTCTCTATCCGGTGGCATGCCTGGCACCTCCTCTGGGAAAACATCCGGGTAATCCTTCACCACGGGTACTTCCTCCTGCACAACTCCTGATAAGGAATTTACTTGTGTCCTCTTCGGCTCATGCCATGACACATACTTGATACTTCTTCCTTCTGGGGTGGTAAGCAAAATCGACTTACTGGTGCAATCGATGTTTCCTCCATACATCGATAGCCAATCCATACCTAGAATCACGTCCAAACCTTGCGATTCCAAAATGATTAAATCCGTGCGGAAAACATGCCTACCTATGCTCAAAGGTACTTGAAAACATCCCACGATCAGGGCCATATACTCCGCTCCTGGTGAGCTTACTAGCGTAGGTGTTCTAAGAACCTTGGTGGGCAGTTTGTACTCACCCACAAATCCCCGTGATATGTATGAATGCGATGCACCAGTATCAAAAAGAACGATTGCAGTAAATATATTAACCAAAAACTTACCTATTACTGCATCTGGCTGAGCTTCAACCTCCTCCACGTTAACGTGGTTCACCTGTCCCCTATTGAAAGGTTTCGGCTTCTTCCCAGAGCTTCCATTGCCATTTCCATTCTGGGCTTCGGGACATTCATTAGCATAATTTCCAGTCTTCTGACACTTAAAGCAAGTGACTTTGCTCAGGTCTCTCTTGGCTGGGGTTGACGGGTTGGTGCGGTTTTGTCCGTTGCTTCCTCCATTCCCGTTACCATTCTTGGAGCCATTATGATTATGCGTATTACCTCCTCCATGGGTATGCTGAAATTGTCCTCCCGGTTTCGGGGTAAAGCGTAGCTTCTGCTGAGCTCCAGAATTGTACTTCCCTTGACCATACTTCCTCTTGCGGTTTTCAATCTGTTGCTGCTTCCCTTCAATCATAAGAGCACGATCTACCAACTCCTGGTAGTTGTTGAAAGTTGCTACCATCAACTGCATGCTCAGCTCATCATTTAGTCCTTCCAGGAACTTCTCCTGTTTAGCTGCATCTGTAGCAACGTCATCTGGGGCATAACGTGCTAACTTACTAAAGTCCTCCACATCTTTGGCTTACGGTCGTCCTCCTTAGGCGTAAGTTGCGATACTCACGCTTCTTCATGGCCATAGCTCCTGCAGAAAGCGTGGGCGATGGAAAGCTTGTTTGAAACTGATCCCATGTGACAAGGTGTCAATAGGGTGTGTGGCTGTGTAATTCTCCCACCATGATGCTGCGGGTCCATCAAGCTGATGTGCGGCAAAAGCGCACTCTCTCCGCATCATGCATCCTGCGGTGGCCAGCTCCTTCCAACCTTGCGGAGCCAATCATGTGCAACAATCGGCTCGGTGCTCTTTGGAAAAAAGACCGGCGGATCTAGCCTCAAGAAAGCAGTCAAATGGTCAACAGTGGTGGTGGTGGTGGGTTGTTGTTGTTGTTGTTGTTGTTGTTGTTGTTGCCTTGGTTACGTACTAGTGCTTGCATCCAAGCATTACGCTGCTGAATCAAGCTGAGCGATCTCCGGTGGGAAAACAAATCCGGTGTCGCTTCTCGGAGGCATCTGAGGGTGTTTAGAGAAGATGAGAATATAGAATAGAATGAGGTCTAGTGAGAAAACACTACCCATATGCACATGAGACAACTGCAAACAATATCAATCCAATCAATTCAAACAAAGAAATACAACGGTCTAGCTATCGTTACAAAAGTGCTCGGACTATACTAGATACATAGGGAAATACTACTCTTTTGCTGTTATGGTGGTCAATCTAGAAAAACTGCTCCGATGAAGACTCCATGATATCCGCTCGACTTCATCAACATAGTCACCATCATTTGTCGTCGGGGTCCGAGTCGGTGTAAATGATGATGATATAGTTATTCAAGGGCAAGTGGAATCGTCAGTCTTCTCTTCTACAGTGCGGGGTCTCCCATGAAAACTCCTAGCTTCCTGGTTAAGTCGCCATTCTTCTCCACTAGCACTTCAATTTCTTCCATGTAATCTTCACGTGTAGCCTTGAGTTCTTCCTCTAGCTCTGTGATCTTGGTCAAGGCCTTCTGCAGATCCATCATGCCTGCGCACATCTGGTTCTCCTGACGTCGGATGTGCTGGTTTAACTCCTGGATATATGCTGCGATTGATCTATCCCTCCGGGTGCTGATCATCTCCCATTGCTCATCTCTAGCCCACAAATCTGGTAGATAGTATCCTTGAGATCATTGCGGTAAACTTCTCCAATATGTCCCATGGTGATGTGGGCTGCCATGCTCTTTCCTAGATTCCGTTGGTGCATCAAAGGAAAACTCTATGGGCTCAGGATCAAAGTGCGAATGTCCTTCCTAGAAGAACTTTAATCATCCAGCGCTCCTCTTCAGGTAAAGTGGCGTTGTAGGTCCTCGTGAAGCTTGGTACTCCGATGTTCAGGTATCTAGTGACTTCCTTCAAGTGACGTCCAAAGGGTGTATCATCATCCGGTTGCATGAACTTGTTCCTTGCACCCACCATCCTAAGAGAGTAGAAAAGATGAGGAGTCAAAAATGAGAAGAAAGAGTAGTGATCTAGGGCTTTAGCTTAGTGGTCGTGTCCTACAACATGGGTCAGTGCTCGATACCATCTTGTAGCGACCGGACCTCAAACAATCGACCTCTATGCATCAAAGGTCATCCTGGATCGAATGTCGATAACCGCATGCATGCTTGGAAGGATTTATAACAGAGTAGCAATCACACACTTATTACATCGAAATGTCTCAAGAGAGAACTTATTACTGATGAATATGGCTTAAGGCCATCTAATAACGATAACAGCGGAAGGCTTGGAAGATAAGCGAGTCCATCAACTCCAACGGCATCACTGAGTATAGAACCACGACCTAAGGCACCTAACTCGTCATTTGAAAAGTCTGCAACATGAACGTTGCAGCCCGAAAACGGCTCAGCACATGGAATATGCTGGCAAGGTAACACATAGAGAGCAACATGAAAGAGTAATGCTATACTACATTCATATATGGCTGGTGGAAAGCTCTATGGTTACAGTTTTGCGTAAAGCCAATTTTCCCCTCTTGCAAAGGAATAAATTTTATTTAACTATCATGGTGGTTGTTAAACATTGAGAATGGTTGACAGCATTCTCAATCCCAATTAAGCATCATCATTAAAACCCAACAACATTAATTAAAGTAACATGATGAGATTCACATGATAATCCAAGTACTAGATACTCAAGATGTCCATAACCGGGGACACGGCTAACCATGATTAGTTTGTTACACTCTGCAAAGGTTTGCGCACTTTTCCCCACAAGACTCGATCTCCTTGATGTCTACTACACAACCTTCTTCTTGTAGACGTTGTTGGGCCTGCAAGTGCACAGGTTTGTACGACAAGATGAAAATTTCCCTCAAGTGGATGACCTAAGGTTTATCAATCCATAGGAGGCGAGGGATGAAGATGGTCTCTCTCAAACAACCCCGCAACCAAATAACAAAGAGTCTCTTGTGTCCCCAACACACCCAATACAATGGTAAATTGTATAGGTGCACTAGTTCGGCGAAGAGATGGTGATACAAGTGCAATATGGATGGTAGATAAAGGTTTTTGTAATCTGAAATAATAAAAACAGCAAGGTAACTAAGGATAAAAGTGAGCGTAAGCGGTATTGCAATGATAGGAAACAAGGCCTAGGGTTCATACTTTCACTAGTGCAAGTTCTCTCAACAATAATAACATAGATAGATGATATAACAATCCCTCAACATGCGACAAAGAGTCACTCCAAAGCCACTAATAGCGGAGAACAAACATAGATATTATGGTAAGTGCAAAAACCACCTCCAAGTTATTCTTTCGGATCGATCTATTAAAGAGTTCGTACTAGAATAACACCTTAAGACACAAATCAACCAAAACCCTAATGTCACCTAGATACTCCATTGTCATCTCAAGTATCCGTGGGCATGATTATGCGATATGCATCACACAATCTCAGATTCATCCAACCAACACAAAGTACTTCAATGAGTGCCCCAAAGTTTCTACCGGAGAGTCAAGAAAACGTGTGCCAACCCCTATGCATAGGTTCATGGGCGGAACCCGCAAGTTGGTCACCAAAACATACATCAAGTGGCACGTGATATCCCATTGTCACCCGCAGATAAACCACGGCAAGACATACATCAAGTGTTCTCATAAAAGACTCAATCCGATAAGATAACTTCAAAGGGAAACTCAATTCATCACAAGAGAGTAGAGGGAGAAACATCATAAGATCCAACTACAATAGCAAAGCTCGGGATACATCAAGATCGTGCCATAGAGGGAACACGAGAGAGAACACGAGAGAGAGAGAGATCAAACACATAGCTACTTGGTACATACCCTCAGCCCAGGGTGAACTACTCCCTCCTCGTCATGGAGAGCGCCGGGATGATGAAGATGGCCACCGGTGAGGTTCCCCCCCCTCCGGCGAGTCTTTAAAGGAACAGAGGTCCCGATTGGTTTTCGTGGCTCTGGAGGCTTGCGCGCGGAACTCCCGATCTATCTTCTCGCTCGGGAAGTTTTACGACACGTGGGTATATATGGGTGCAAAGTGCGCCGGGTGGTGCTTCTGGGGCCCCATGAGGCAGGGGGCGCGCCCTAGGGGGGTGGGCGCCCCCCCCCCCCCACCCTCGTGGCCTGCTCCCGTATCTTCTGACATAGAGTCCAAGTCTATCCAGTGGCTTTTCTTCCAAAAATAACTTCTCCGCTTGATGTCGTTCCGTTTTGACTCCGTGCGATATTCCTTTTCCTCGAAACATCGAAATAGGCATAAAAACGACAAATCTGGGCTGGGCCTCCGGTTAATAGGTTAGTCCCAAAAAGTAATATAAAAGTGGAAAATAAAGCCCAATATTGCCCAAAACAGTAGATAATATAGCATGGAGCAATCAAAATTATAGATACGTTGGAGACGTATCAAGCATCCCCAAGCTTAATTCCTTCTCGTCCTCGAGTAGGTAAATGATAAAAAAGAATTTTTGATGCGGAGTGCTACCTAGCATGATTCTCAAAGTAATTTTCTTTATTGTGGCATGAATGTTCAGATCCAAATGATTCAAAATAAAAGTTCATATTGATAAAAGAAATAGTAATACTTCAAGCATACTAATCAAAGTAATCATTTCTTCTCAAAATAGCATGGCAAAAGAAAGTTCATCCCTACATAATCATATAGTTAGTCTATGCTTCATTCAAGTCACACAAAGATGTTCCCAACTTCTATACCCCGATGACAAGCCAAGCAATTGTTTCATACTTAAATAATCTCAAACTTTTTCAACCTTCACGCAATACATGAGCGTGAGCCATGGATATAGCACTATGGGTGGAATAGAATATGATGATGGGGATTGTGTGGAGAAGACAAAAAAGAGAAAGTCTCACATTGGCGAGGATAATCAATGGGCTATGGAGATGCCCATCAATTGATGTCAACATGAGGAGTAGGGATTGTCATGCATCGGATGCACTAGAGCTATAAATAAATGCTCAACAAAAGAAAACTAGTGGTTGTGCATCCAACTTGCTTGCTCACGAAGACCTAGGGCATTTGAGGAAGCCCATCGTAGGAATATACAAGCCAAGTTCTATAATGAAAAATTCCCACTAGTATGAAAAAGAAAACTTATGAGACTCACTATATGAAGAACATGGTGCTACTTTGAAGCACAATATATGAGACTCTCTACAGGAAGAACAAGGTGCTACTTTGAAGCACAAGTGTGGAAAAAGAGATAGTAATATTGCCCTTTTTTTTGGGCCTTTCTTTTTTTCTTTTTGGCCTTTCTTCTCTTCTTATTTTTGATTGGGCAATGCTCTAATAATGATGATCATCACACTTCTATTGATTACAACATAAGGATTACAACTCGAAACTAGAACAAGATATGACTCTATATGAATACCTCCGGCGGTGTACCGGGATGGTGCAATGAATCAAGAGTGACATGTATGAAAAATAATGCATGGTGGCTTTGCCACAAATACGATGTGAACTACATGATCATGCAATGGCAATATGACAAAAGTAAAGTATGTCACGATGATGATCGAACGTGTGGAAAGTTGCATGGCAATATATCTCGGAATGCCTATGGAAATTCCATAAATAGGTAGGTATGGTGGCTGTTTTGAGGAAGATATAAGGAGGTTTATGTGTGATAGAGCGTATCGTATCACGGGGTTTGGATGCACCGGCGAAGTTTGCACCAACTCTCAAGGTGAGAAAGGGCAATGCACGGTGCCGAAGAGGCTAGCAAAGGCGGAAAGGTAAAAGTGCGTATAATCCATGGACTCAACATTAGTCAAAAGAACTCATATACATATTGCAAAAATTTAGAAGTCATCAAAAACCAAGAACTACGCGCATGCTCATAGGGGATAGATTGGTAGGAAAAGACCATCGCTCGTCCCCGACCGCCACTCATAAGGATGCACAAGCCAGGTACACTTCATGTTTCAAATATGTTACACAACTTTAACCATATGTGCATGCTACGAGTTTGCTAACTTCAACACAAGCATTCTTTAAATTCGTAATTACCCAACTAGCATGACTTTAATATCACTACCTCCAAATCTCAAAACAATTATCAAGTATCAAACTTTTCTTAGTATTCAACGCACTCAAAAGAAAGTTTCACATATCTTGAATACCAAGTATATTAATTTTAAGAAAACTACCATGCTATTAAAGACTCTCAAAATAATATAAGTGAATCATGAGAGTTCATATATTTCTTCAAAATAAAACCACCATTGTGCTCTAAAAGATATAAGTGAAGCACTAGAGCAAATGACAAACTACTCCGAAAGATATAAGTGAAGATCAATGAGTAGTCGAATAATTATGTAACTATGTGAAGACTCTCCCATTTAATAATTTCAGATCTTGGTATTGTATTCAAACAGCAAGCAAAGCTAAATAAAACTACATTGCAAGGATAGCAAAACTCATGTGAAGAAGCAAAAACTTAGACTCAACCGATACTAACCTATAGTTGTTGAAGAAGAAAGGTCGGATGCCTACCGGGGAATCCCCAAGCTTAGATGCTTGAGAATTCTTGAAATATTATCTTGGGGTGCCTTGGGCATCCCCAAGCTTGAACTTTGGCGTCTCCTTAATTCCTCTCATATCATAGTTTCTCCTTGTATCAAAAGCTTCATTCACAACAAACTCAACAAGAACTCGTGAGATAGGTTAGTATAAACCAATGCAAAACCTTATCATTTTCTACTGTAACAAATCACTAACATTATTATTCAACATTGCATACTAAATGCCTCTGCATATTTAACACTCCTATCCTCAAATAGAATCATTAAACAAGCAAACATATGCAAACAATGCAAACATAACAGCAATCTGCCAAAACAGTACAGTCTGTAAAGAATGCAAGAGTATCAACACTTCCCTGACTCCAAAAATTATGAACTAAAATTCCCACTGTAATAAATTTATCAGAGCTCAATATGCAAAAAGATTCAACATTATACCACTCCCTGAATTTCCTAGGGAATTTTTGCAACAGCGGTAAACTTTCTGTTTTGAAACAGCAACATGTATACTAGCAAAATAAGCATGGCAAAGGCTATCCTTGACATTTTTATTGGAACTAAAGATGGAAAACATTATTATAGATAACATCAAGAAAATACTACCAAAATAAAATGACGCTTCCAAGCAAAACACATATCATGTGGTGAATAAAAATATAGCTCCAAGTAAAGTTACCCGATGAACGAAGGCGAAAGAGGGGATGCCTTCAGGGCATCCCCAAGCTTAGGCTCTTGGTTATCCTTGAATATCACCTTGGGGTGCCTTGGGAATCCCCAAGCTTAGGCTCTTTCCACTCCTTATTCCATAGTCCATCGAATCTTTTACCCAAAACTTGAAAACTTCACAACACAAAACTTAACAGAAAACTCGTGAGCTCCGTTAGCGAAAACAAACAAAGACCACTTCAAGGTACTGTAATGAGCTCATTATTTATTTGTATTGGTGTTAAACCTACTGTATTACAACTTCTCTATGGATTATAAACTATTTTACTAGCCATAGATTCATCAAAATAAGCAAACAACACATAGAAAACAGAATCTCTCAAAAACAGAACAGTCTGTAGTAATCTGTAACTAACGCAAACTTCTGGAACTCCAAAAATTCTAACATAAATTGGTGGACCTGAGGAATTTGTCTAGTAATCATCTGCAAAAATAATCAACTAAATAGCACTTTCCAGTAAAAAGTTCTAGCTAATCTCGTGAGCGCTAAAGTTTCTGTTTTTTACAGCAAGATTATAAAGACTTCACCTAAGTCTTCCCAAAGGTTCCACTTGGCACAAACACTAATTAAAACACAAAACCACATCTAAACATAAGCTAGATGGATTATTTATTATTAATCAGAACCAAAAAGCAAGAAACTAAAATAAAATTGGGTTGCCTCCCAACAAGCGCTATCGTTTAACGCCCCTAGCTAGGCATGATGATTTCAATGATGCTCACATAAAAGATAAGAATTGAAACATAAAGAGAGCATCACGAAGAATATGACTAGCACATTTAAGTCTAACCCACTTCCTATGCATAGGGATTTTGTGAGCAAACAACTCATGGGAACAATAATCAACAAGCATAGGGAGACAAAACAAGCATAACTTCAAAACTTTAAGCATATAGAGAGGAAACTTGATATTATTGCAATTCCTACAAACATATATTCCTCCCTCGTAATAATTTTCAGTAGCATCATGAATGAATTCAACAATATAACCAGCACCTAAATCATTCTTTTCATGATCTACAAGCATAGAAAATTTACTACTCTCCACATAAGCAAAATTCTTATCATTCGGAATAGTGGGAGTATCATAAGAGACTTGAACTCTAAAAATTGTTTCCACATTAAAAGAGTAATGTTCAGAAAAAGGGTAATCATAATCATGACAAGATTTGTAAATATAATCATCACTACTTTTTATAGCACAAGTTTCATCACAATAATCATCATAAGTAGCAACTTCGTTCTCATCATAATCGATTGAAACCTCTCCCAAGATAGTGGAATCACTAAATAAAGTTGACAGTCTTCCAAATCCAATTTCATATTCATCACAATAAGATTCAACATCCTCCAAAATAGTGGGATCACTACTTCCTAAAGTTGACACTCTTTGGAACCCACTTTCATCAATATAATCATCATAGGTAGGAGGCATGCTAGCATCATAACAACTTTGCATATCAAAACTTGGGATGCTAAAAATATCATCTTCACTAAACGTAGCATCCCCAAGCTTGGGACAAACATTAATTTCAGCAAATATATTCTCAAATATTTCATCCTCATCAAACATAGCTTCCCCAAGCTTGGGCCCTTCCATATCATAAGCATAATCACTCTCATCATTAAAAATATTGATAGCACCAATAGTATAGCAATTATCATCATCACAATGAGTAGTAGGAGCAACACCATTTGGGAAGGATACCTTTCTACCTTTGTTGCTCCTTCTTTTCTTTTTCTTCTTCACATTAT
The DNA here is from genome assembly GCA_021605145.1 of Aegilops bicornis. Classification (NCBI taxonomy): domain Eukaryota; kingdom Viridiplantae; phylum Streptophyta; class Magnoliopsida; order Poales; family Poaceae; genus Aegilops; species Aegilops bicornis. The sequence goes on from CM038669.1 coordinate 703,780,031, forward strand.
GTGTAGGTTCAACCTTCCTCTTTGAGCTCCTTATTGATGAGATTGGTTGAATAGAAAGCTCCTCCTCGTTACCTGATTCATCATTAGAAATAATAGGAGGAGACTGGAAGTATCTTCCTTTCATTAGTATTCTCATCATCTTCCATTTGCTTTCTTTTCTTTAGATAATTGGCAATATAAGGATTTTCAATGCAATTCTCCGCACAAAACATATAAATCTTTTCTAGATCAATATCAAGGAATTTCTTATGGGCAAATTCGAAGGTCCTTAAGTAAACGCTTTCAATTCTTCATAACCCAAAAAGTAAACTAAGCTCATTGTAATGTGCAAGGCAGATCAAATCATCACAATTTTTGGACACGATTCGGTCATGAAACAATTTGCATTGGAGAGACGAATGACCACGTTCATTGCAAAGTTCACAAGTACGGCAAAGGAATTTTAAATTTTCAGCACTCACACCTAGCCTTTGTTGCAACCATTTAGTTTCTAAATGCCTATGCCTCTTGCAATAAATATCTTCTCTATTTGGTGTGTTCATGCAAACATGCACTCCACAAAAGTTGACATGCTCATAAGAGATAAGAAATCATCATTAATACCTTGGATATTCAAGGAGTTTACACTAACAACATTGCAATCATGCTCATCATTCAAAGATTTAGTACCAAGCATTTTAATGCATTCTTCTTCTAGCACTTGAGCACAATTTTCCTTTCCATCAAACTCACGAAAGATATTAAAAGACGAAGCGTATGAGACAAACTTAACTCCATTTTTTGTAGTTTTCTTTTATAGACTAAACTAGTGATAAAACAAGAAACAAAAAGATTCGATTGCAAGATCTAAAGTTATACCTTCACTTACCTAGCCTCCTGTGCAACGGGCGCCGTAAAAGAGCTTGATGTCTACTACACAACCTTCTTCTTGTAGACGTTGTTGGGCCCGCAAGTGCACAGGTTTGTAGGACAAGAGCAGATTTCCCTCAAGTGGATGAACTAAGGTTTATCAATCCGTAGGGAGGCATAGGATGAAGATGGTCTCTCTCAAACAACCTCGCAACCAAATAACAAAGAGTCTCTTGTGTCCCTAACACACCCAATACAATGGTAAATTGTATAGGTGCACTAGTTCGCCAAGAGATGGTGATACAAGTGCAATATGGATGGTAGATAAAGGTTTTTGTAATCTGAAATAATAAAAACAGCAAGGTAACTAAGGATAAAAGTGAGCGAAACGGTATTGCAATGATAGGAAACAAGGCCTAGGGTTCATACTTTCACTAGTGCAAGTTCTCTCAACAATAATAACATAGATAGATGATATAACAATCCCTCAACATGCAACAAAGAGTCACTCCAAAGCCACTAATAGCGGAGAACAAATGTAGAGATTATGGTAGGGTACGAAACCACCTCAAAGTTATTCTTTCGGATCGATCTATTAAAGAGTTTGTACTAGAATAACACCTTAAGACACAAATCAACCAAAACCCTAATGTTACCTAGATACTCCATTGTCACCTCAAGTATCCATGGGCATGATTATACGATATGCATCACACAATCTCAGATTCATCCAACCACCACAAAGTACTTCAAAGAGTGCCCCAAAGTTTCTTCCTGAGAGTCAAGAAAACGCGTGCCAACCCCTATGCATAGGTTCATGGGCGGAACCAGCAAGTTGGTCACCCAAACATACATCAAGTGGCACGTGATATCCCATTGTCACCACAGATAAACACGGCAAGACATACATCAAGTGTTCTCATAAAAGACTCAATCTGATAAGATAGCTTCGAAGGGGAAACTCAATTCATCACAAGAGAGTAGAGGGGGAGAAACATCATAAGATCCAACTACAATAGCAAAGCTCGGGATACATCAAGATCGTGCCATAGAGGGAACACGAGAGAGAACACGAGAGAGAGAGAGATCAAACACATAGCTATCGGTACATACCTCAGCCCCGAGGGTGAACTACTCCCTCCTCGTCATGGAGAGCGCCGGGATGATGAAGATGGCCACCGATGAGGGTTCCCCCCTCTGGGAGGGTGCCGGAACAGGGTCCCGATTGGTTTTTCGTGGCTCTGGAGGCTTGCGGCGGCGGAACTCCCGATCTATCTTCTGTTCTGGAAGTTTTACGATACGTAGGTATATATGGGTGGAAGGGTGCACGTCGGAGAGCTTGGGAGCCCCACGAGGCAGGGCGCCCTAGGGGTGGGCGCGCCCCACCCTCGTGGCCAGCTCCGTATCTTGACGAGAGTCCAAGTCTATCCGTGGCTTTCCTTCCAAAAAATAACTTCTCCAGCTTGATTTCGCTCGCTTTTGACTCCGTCTCGATATTCCTTTTCCTCGAAGCTTAGCTGAAATAGGCATAAACAAAGAAATCTGGGCTGGGCCTCCGGTTAATAGGTTAGTCCCAAGAGTAATATAAAAGTGGAAAATAAAGCCCAATATTGCCCAAAACAGTAGATAATATAGCATGGAGCAATCAAAAATTATAGATACGTTGGAGACGTATTACCTCCGCTGGGATTCTCGTGACTACATGGTGTTTGAGAAACGGATGACCGAGACATAGTCTTCGAAGCGCTTAGCACCTTAGGAACGGGTAGACAATTACACCTACATCCCTCTACATCTCGCTAGTCTACCATCGTAAGAAGAGTTCACATGACTTAATCAACTATGCTAGAGCCCATAGTAGCTTGTGGCTGCATTACCTAACAAAGTTTCTAGCATGAATAATCTCATGGTCCCTTTGAGCTCGGGTGGCGGTCCAAAAGAAATGTGCAATCCTCGAATACCAGTACCTCAATCCACCCAGGATGTGTGTTTATGTTGCCACCTTAAATATACCATTAATTAACAATCTCACATCTCGCTCATGGATACACTCACCCAATCCACGCCTACTAGCATAGCATGGCATAATAAGCAAACGAGAAGTAATCGCCAAGGGTTTGATAATAAAACAGGTAATAGGCACTACCTCATCTACTTCCCAAAACCCACAATTTAATTAGATCCTAATCACGCAATGTTTGAGGATTGATCTAATGCATAAAAGCTGGGTATGAAAGAGATATGATCAAAGTGTTTGTCGGTGTCAAAACCGGCGGATCTCGGGTAGGGGGTCCCGAACTGTGCGTCTAGGCGGATGGTAACTGGAGACAAGGGACACGATGTTTTTACCCAGGTTCGGGCCCTCTCAATGGAGGTAAAACCATACTCCCGCTTGATTAATATTGATGATATGGGTAGTACAAGAGTAGATCAACCACGAGATCGTAGAGGCTAAACCCTAGAAGCTGGCCTATGGTATGATTGTTGTTAGATCCCTACGGACTAAAACCCTCCGGTTTATATAGACACCGGAGAGGGTTAGGGTTACACAGAGTCGGGTTACAATGGAAGGAGATCTACATATCCGTATCGCCAAGCTTGCCTTCCACGCCAAGGAAAGTCCCATCCGGACACGTGGACGAAGTCTTCAATCTTGTATCTTCATAGTCCAGAGTCCGCCAAAGGTCATGAAATCCGGCCATCCAGGACACCCCTAATCCAGGACTCCTCGGTGGCCCGAACCAGGCTTCAATGACGACTCATTCAGCAGCTTTGTCTTCTCGCATTGCAAGGCGGGTTCCTCCTCGAATACTTCATAGAAGATTTTGAACACAAGGATAGTGTCCCGCTCTGCAAAATAATTTCCACATACTACCAGAGAGAACAACAATTCACACAAATCTAATCTCACGACGATTTTGACATGTCATCACACCACAGCCAAGCCTTTATTCGAATCGCTTTTTCTTGTCCCACCTCGGTAGCACTTAGCGAGGCAGTTTTCCTTGGCATGTCTTGTTAAGGCGTAGATCGTGTCCCCTTATTCCGGGATTCTCATCAATACGGTGTCGTGGCAACCCAACCGTGCCATTAATTATGGCGCTTGGGAGATAAGCGAAGTTTTACCAGTTGGTGGGGCGCATAGTTTCATTCCGCCCATATAAGGGGATAAGGATCCACCTTTTCCATCTACGCCTTCTTCCTCCTTTGCTTATCCATTCTCGCCAAGACTTCGAGCTCCAGCGCTAAGTCCGCGACATCTCACCTCGACCTTCTCCAGCCATGTCCAGAAGCGGGAGGCAAGTGGATGGTTTCCTCCGTCCACGAAGGACACATCAAGAAGCCGAGGAAGGCCGGATACTTGTCTAATGACATCGCCAAGCACCGGGCTTCCCGACAAGGGGCAGCTCATCCCCACCCCAAAGCCCCATGAGAGGGTGGTGTTCCTCACCCACTTCCTCCGCGGACTAGGTTTTCCACTTCACCCATTTGTCCGGGGGCTCATGTTCTACTACGGCCTGGATTTCCATGATCTGGCCCCAAACTTCGTCCTCAACATCTCGGCGTTTATCATCATGTGCGAGGCTTTCCTCCGCATCAAGCCCCACTTTGGCTTATGGTCAAGACCTTCAATGTCAAGTCAAGGTTGTGGGCGGCCAACAAGCGGAGTGCGGAGGCGCCATGGTGGGCAAGATGCCCAACGTTACATGGCTCGAGGGCTCCTTCGTGGAGACCATAAAGGGGTGGCAATCGGGGTGGTTCTACATCACCGAGCCGCGTGACCCTAAATGGGCAGCGGCCCCGAATTCCGATCTGGCTTCCCTACACGGCTCACTTCCTGGAAGGAGACGAGCCTGACGTGGAAATGAGGTAATTTGGAGGAGCTGTCCGACTCCAAACTCAAGGCCCAAAACCTGGTGAGCAAGAAGCTCAAACTCGTCAATGTAGTCTGTGTCATGCTCATCCGCGGATCCTCCCGTGCCAACAACGAAGCTTTCAGCTTTGTGGGAGTTTGATCCGCGCAACACCAAATCTCCCGAGCAGGCTCTTCGACACTACGTACGAAGATGCCTGGAAGGTGCTGTTCAAGGGCGCCGAGGCTCCCGCATCCGCTACCAAGGATCGCGGATTCAGCGCGCAGCATCAAGCCAACGCGGTAAGTTATTTTGCCCTTTACGGGACACTTGTTTTCATAGTTTGACTCTATGCGGGATCTAAGCTCCCGTTCCTTTGACAGGAATGGCAGAAGAAGACCGGACAGATCGACTGTCCGGCTCCTTTGCCCGAAGATCCAGCAGACGCCCACTTGACGGGGCTGCTGGCCCCGCCACCTACCGGGGTGCCGTAGAACACGGCCAACAACCAGCCCACGACAACCCCAAAGAGTTCCCGGCGCCAGGTGGTGTCGGACTCATCGTCCGATGACTCCGAGGCGGACTCCTCCCGTGAAGACGAGGAGGAGGAAAGAGAGGTCTCTCCCCCAGCAGGGGGAGAGAAGAAAAGGAAGGCCGCCCCAACTGGGGAGGCCGGAGGGTCCAAGAAGGGAAGGACCCTCCCTCCGGACTACTCCACCAATGCGAAAGTGAATTACTTGTCAGGCATTCTTTATGCAAAGCAAGCACGCGAAAGTGAATTACTTGTTACTTACCCGAGTCCGGAGCTCTCCAGGAGCATTGCAGATCATCCTCGAGTGTGTCCGACGAGCCAAGATTCTAATGGAGCCGAGGAGGGAAGCTCGACGGAGAAGGTGTTCTGGTCTCAAGATATCTTTGAGGTCAGACACCTGCAGCCTTTGGAGCGACCAGCTAAAGTAGCTGGTCGAGCTCCATAAGGTGGCCTAACAGTGCCATGAAGGGTCTCGCAGCCATTTGTGGCCGGGAAGCCATGCTCGAAGCTACTTGGCCGGTAAGGCGGCCGGTGGATGCCTCTGCCCAAGGCTTGAAGTCATCAAGCGCCCATTATGCATCGAAGGTGCTCAGAGGCCTTTGCCTGCTAAAGTGCCTTTGGGGCAAGATGGACGCTGAGAAGCTTGTGACGACGGACCACCACCGGGCAAGGAGCATCGCAAGCCCGAGATGTATTATGAGGGCGTCTGAAGGGTGCCGCCGTGTCGCGGATGAGTGCTCCAAAGATGTAATTTTTGAGTAAACTCGCATTTGTGATCCTCACGCTGAAAAAACTTATTTCATATGCGCTTAAAGCAACGCTTTTGAATTTAAAATATTACCTTCAGGCGGCCATTTATCAAAATTTAGAGATGGCGTAGTCGTCGGCTTCGCCCCCCATGTCATGAAAGTGCTGGGGTGTTCGGGATAAACTTGAGCGCTCTTTTTCCCATTATTGGGTCCTTCGAGGGAGGCGCTCAACACAACGAACAAGGCAATCAGACTATAATGCTTGAACACTCTCACTTAGCCATAGTATGCTATAATTTTAAATTTCGGCGAAGCCCCTAGTATTCGGAAGACTGAGTTCGGGGCGCTATCCACGCCTAGGCCGGACAAAGATGACTCCTCGCTCTAAGCGGCATAAGTCTTTAGGGACTCGAAAACCTCTCGAACAGTGACCGGCTCTCGCCCTATCATGACGGTCAGTTTTAGCTTTCTCCATCGAGGTGCTCAAATTTCAAGCTCAACCGGGCACAATCATGATGGTTCTCCAGTGCTACCTTAGCCGATATAACGGAACGTAAGGTACCAAAACATGGAGCTGGGCAAACCCAACTATTGACCCAAGACATGATTCAGACCCGATGCATATAATGTTATAAGTTGGGGTGTCAGACTCATGAGAGTGTTCGGACTTCTCACACCATATTACAGGGTGCGTAAGCCCTCAGTGTATTGGCCGTACCAAAGTGTACGGTTGCATAATGTCATAACTAGACATATTTTTATATATAAAAAAGATAATGCAATAATAGACAAAACCTATGCATTGTTTATTCGAAAAGTCTGCGGTAAAAGCAGAATGATACAAATAGTGCGATAAGCAAGAGATGGGACTATTTAACATGTCCCCCCTCCAAGGGAAGCTAGTGCGGATTATATGTGAAACAAGTATACCGCTCGTTATAGAGACCACCTAGACACTGACGTAGCTTTCGCCTCCTGGCTGTTGCATCGTGTTCGGGCGATTATGCTCTTGACAGGCCTTCCGGAGAGTGGAGTCCTGAAAGTAAGAAAGAAAGAAAAAAGGAATGAACAAAATCGGGAGCCTCTTGTGCGGTTGAGCCGTATTTTGGGCGTGTCGTGTTCGTGTCCCTCCCCCTATGCCCGTGGTATTTCCATAGCGTAGTTATGTAATGCTGTAGTAATCGGTTCCATAATATCGCGAGGGTGGGGTTAGGGCCGCATTGCTACGGCGTGCTCGGAACATCGAGCAGTCTTGTTGTAGGTTACTCTAGGCGCTTGACGGTGTCCGGACGTTTAATGGTCGGATCGAGAATTGCCTTGACAGTTGCTGCTTTGTACTTCCGCCATTTAGGGCCGCCAGTATGCTCCTCCGTCCGAGAGAGCGTTCGGTGTTTCCATTGACCGTAATGACTCCTCGAGGGCCCGTGATCTTGAGCTTGAGGTATGCATAGTGCGGCACCGCATTGAACTTTGCAATGCGGTTCGTCCGAAAGCAAAGGCGTGATAGCCATCGCGGAACGGGACTATGTCGAAGATTAACTCCTCGCTCGGAAATTATCCGGGATCCGAAGACCACCTCAAGTGTAATCGAGCCTGCATATTGGCCTCTACGCTGGTATGACGCCTTTAAAGGTCGCTTTGTGGGTTTAATCTTTGAGGATCTATGTCCATTTTTCGTGATCAGACCTCGATAAAGGTTCGAAGCTGCTTTGCCGGCCCATAAGGACTCTAGTGAGGTGAAATCCATCAATGATTGGGTCTAAAACCAATGCGGCGAATCCGCCATGGCAGAATGCTAGTGGGGTGGTCCTTCGATCAAAAGTGATCGGGCAGGAGGACCATGGGTTGAACTTGAGCGACCGGCTCCAACGCATATACGCCCCTCGAGTGCCCGCTCGCCTCCCTTTTGGGTATGTGGGTTATGTATATCATGTTCACCGTCCGCACTTGTGGGGGGAAACCCTTCTGTCCCCTATTGTTCGGCGGCCGGGGCTCCTCGTCATCGCTATGCAGCCCCTTGTCATTGTTTTCTGTTGGAAATATGCCCTAGAGGCAATAATAAATTAGTTATTATTATATTTCCTTGTCCATGATAATCGTTTATTATCCATGCTATAATTGTATTGATAGGAAACTAAGATACATGTGTGGGTACATAGACAACACCATGTCCCTAGTAAGCCTCTAGTTGACTAGCTCGTTGATCAACAGATGGTTACGGTTTCCTGACCATGGACATTGGTTGTCGTTGATAACGGGATCACATCATTTGGAGATGATGTGATGGACAAGACCCAATCCTAAGCCTAGCACAAAGATCGTAGTTCGTATGCTAAAGCTTTTCTAATGTCAAGTATCATTTCCTTAGACCATGAGATTGTGGAACTCCCGGATACCGTAGGAATGCTTTGGGTGTACCAAACGTCCACAACGAATCGGGTGGCTATAAAGGTGCACTACGGTATCTCCGAAAGTGTCTCATTGGGTTGGCACGAATCGAGACTGGATTTGTCACTCTTGTAAACGGAGAGGTATCTCCGGGCCCACTCGTAGGACATCATCATAATGTGCATAATGTGACCAAGGGGTTGATCACGGGATGATGTGTTACGGAACAAGTAAAGAGACTTGCCGGTAACGAGATTGAACAAGGTATCGGGATACCGACGATCGAATCTCGGGCAAGTACAATACCGCTAGACAAAGGGAATTGAATACGGGATTGATTGAATCCTCAACATCGTGGTTCATCCGATGAGATCATCGTGGAACATGTGGGAGCCAACATGGGTATCTAGATCCGCTGTTGGTTATTGACCGGGAGGACGCCCCTGGTCATGTTCGCATGGTTCCGAACCCGTAGGGTCTACACACTTAAGGTTCGGTGACGCTAGAGTTGTTATGGGAAATAGTATGTGGTTACCGAAGGTTGTTCGGAGTCCTGGATGTGATCCCGGACGTCACGAGGAGTTCCGGAAAGGTCCGGCGGTGAAGATCGATATATTGGACGAAGGGTATTGGAGTCCGGAAGTGTTCCGGGGTACTGTGCTATGGCCAGCATGACCGAAAGGTGTTTCGGGAGCCCCAGCAAGTGTTGGAGGGCCTCATGGGCCAAAGGGGAAGGTGCAAACCAGCCCACTAAGGGGTGGTGCGCCCCTCCCAGCCCCTCTCACATAACCAGGAGAGGTGGGGGCGCCTCCCCTAGGGCAGCCCCTTCCCGGCTTGGGGGCAAGTTTCCTAGGGGTGGGGGCTCCCAAACCCATCTAGGGTTTCCGTGTGGCCGCCTCCCTAGGGAACCCTAGGCGCCTCCTCCACCCCTTACCCCTATATATAGTGAGGGAGAGAGAGGCAGCCGCACCCTTCCTCTCGGGCGCAGCTCCCTCCCTCCTCCAACACTTCCTCCTCCTCCGTGAGTGCTTAGCGAAGCTCACGGAGAACCACGAGCTCCATCACCACCACGCCCGTCGTGTTGTCGGAGTTCTCCCTCAACTTCTCCTCTCCCTTGCTGGATCAAGAAGGAGGAGACGCCCCCGGCTGTACGTGTGTTGAATGCGGAGGTGCCGTCTGCTCGGCGCTAGGATCATCGGTGATTTGGATCACGGCGAGCACGACTCCATCAACCCTGTTCACTTGAACGCTTCCGCTTAGCAATCTACAAGGGTATGTAGATGCACTCTCCTTCCCTCGCTGCTGGTTTCTCCATAGATAGATCTTGGTGACACGAGGAAAATTTTGAATTTCTGCCACGCTCCCCAACAAAGGGCATCATGAGCTAGGTCTATTATGTAGATTCTTTGCACGCAGTAGAACACAAAGTAGTTGTGGGTGTTGATTTTGTTCAATATGCTTACCGTTACTAGTCCAATCTTGTTTCGACGGTATTGCGGGATGAAGCGGCCTTGACCGACCTTTTACACGCATACACTTACGTGAGATGTGTTCCACCGATCGACATGCACTTGGTGCATAAGGTGGCTAGCGGGTGCCGCCTCCCACTTTGAGTCGGAACGGATTCGATGAAAAGGTTCCTTATGAAGGGTAAATAGCAATTGGCATATCACGTTGTGGTTTTGCGAGGTAAGAAAGCGTTCTTGCTAGAAACCCATAGCAGCCACGTAAAACATGCAAACAACAATTAGAGGACGTCTAACTTGTTTTTGTAGGGTATGCTATGTGATGTGATATGGCCAAGAAGAATGTGATGAATGATATGTGATGTATGAGATTGATCATGTTCTTGTAATAGGAATCACGACTTGCATGTCGATGAGTATGACAACCGCAAAGAGCCATAGGAGTTGTCTTTATTTATTGTATGACCTGCGTGTCATTAAACAACGCCATGTAATTACTTTACTTTATTGCTAACGGTAGCCATAGTAGTAGAAGTAATAGTTGGCGAGACAACTTCATGGAGACACGATGATGGAGATCATGATGATGGAGATCATGGTGTCATGCGGTGACGGTGATGATCATGGAGCCCGAAGATGGAGATCAAAAGGAGCAAAATGATATTGGCCATATCATGTCACTATTTGATTGCATGTGATGTTTATCATGTTTATGCATCTTATTTGCTTAGAACGACGGTAGTAAATAAGATGATCCCTCATTAAAATTTCAAGAAAGTGTTCCCCTAAGCATGCACCGTTCTGCGAAAGTTCGTTGCTTCAAGCACCACGTGATGATCGGGTGTGATAGATTCTTACGCTCACATACAACGGGTGTAAGCCAGATTTACACACGCTAAAACACTTAGGTTAACTTGACGAGCCTAGCATGTACAGACATGGCCTCGGAACACAAGAGACCGAAGGTCGAGCATGAGTCGTATAGTAGATAATGATCAACACGAAGATGTTCACCGATGATGACTAGTCCGTCTCACGTGATGATCGGACACGGCCTAGTTGACTCAGATCGTGTAATCACTTAGATGACTAGAGGGATGTCTATCTGAGTGGGAGTTCATAAGATGAACTTAATTATCCTGAACATAGTCAAAAACCCTTTGCAAATTATGTCATAGCTCGCGCTTTAGTTCTAATGTTTAGATATGTTCCTAGAGAAAATATAGTTGAAAGTTGACATTAGCAATTATGCGGTCAGTAGAAAGCTTATGTCCTTAATTCACCGCTCGGTGTGCTGGACCTCGAGCGTGGTCTGTGGATGTTGCGAACATCTGACACACACGTTTTGATGACTACGTGATAGTTTGGTAATGTTAAACGGCTTAGAATTGAGGCACCAAAGATGTTTTTGAAACATCGCGGAACATATGAGATGTTCTGAGAGCTGAAATTGGGATTTCAGGCTCGTGCCCACGTCAAGAGGTATGAGACCTCCGGCAGTTTTCTAGCCGACAAACTTAGGGAGAAGATCTCAATCGTTGAGCTTGTACTCAGATTGTCTTGGTACAACAATCACTTGAATCGAGTGGGAGTTAATCTTCCAGATGAGATAGTGATGTTTCTCCAAAGACATTGCCACCAAGCTACTAGAGCTTCGTGATGAACTATAACATATCAGGGATAGATATGATGATCCTTGAAGTGTTCGTGATGTTTGACACCGCGAAAGTAGAAGTCAAGTAGGAGCATCAATTGTTGATGGTTGGTAAAACCACTAGTTTCAAGAAGGGCAAGGGCAACAAGGGATACTTCATGAAACGGCAAAGCGATTCTTGCTCTAGTGAAGAAACCCAAGGTTGAACCCAAACCCGAGACTAAGTGCTTTTGTAATGAGAGGAACGGACACTTTGAAGCGGAACCACCTAGATACTTGGTAGATGAGAAGAAATTTGGCAAGGTCGATAGAAGTATATTGGATATACATTATGTTAATGTGTACTTTACTAGTACTCTAGTAGCACCAGGTATTAGATATGCGAGTTCGGTTGCTAAGTGTTAGTAACTTCGAAATAAAAGCTACGGAATAAGCGGAGACTAGCTAAAGGTGAGCCGACGATATGTGTTGGAAGTGTTTCCAAGGTTGATGTGATCAAGCATCGCACGCTCCCTCTACCATCGAGATTGGAGTTAAACCTAAAATTGTTATTTGGTGTTTGCGTTGAGCATAGACATGATTGGATTATGTCTATCGCTTGTCTGATTATTCATTTAAGGAGAATAATGGTTACTCTATTTATTTGAATAAATACCTTCAATGGTCTTGCACCTAAAAGAGTGGTTTATTGAATCTAGATTGTAGTGATACACATTTTCATGCCAAAAGATATAAGATAGTAATGATAGTACCACTTACTTGTGGCAATCGCCATGTAAGTCATATTGGTGTAAACGCATGAAGAAGCTCCATGTTGATGGATCTTTGGACTCACTCGTTTTGAAAAGTTTGAGACATGCGTAACCACGCCTATTGGTGTATACGCATGAAGAAACTCCATGGGGATGGATCGTTTGGACTCACTTGATTTTGAATCACTTGAGATGTGCAAATCATACCACATGGGCAAGATGACCCAAAAGCCTCGGTTTCAAAGAAGATGGAACAAGATAGCAACTTGTTGGATGTAACACATTTTGATGTGTGCAGTCCAATGAGTGCCGAGGCATGCAAAGATGAATATCGTTATGTTCTTACTTCACGGATGATTTAAGTAGATCTTGAGTGTATTTACTTGATGAAACACAAGTCTGAATTATTGAATGGTTCAAGTAATTTCAGAGTGAAGTTAAAGATCATCGTGACAAGAGGGATAAAATGTCTATGATATGATCATAGAGATGAGTATCCGAGTTACGAGCTTTGGCATGCAATTAAGACATTGTGGAAATTGTTTCACAATTAATACCGCTGGAACACCATAGTGTGATGGTATGTCCAGAACATCATAGTTGCACCCTATCGAGATATGGTGTGCGTACCATGATGTCTCTTATCGAATTACCACTATCGCTCATGGGTTAGGCATTAGAGACAACCGCACTCACTTTAATAGGGCACCACGTAATTCCGTTGAGACGGCAGCCTGCTTTGAACTATGGTTTGGAGAAACCTAAGTTGTCGTTTCTTAAAAGTTTGGGGCTGCGACGCTTATGTGAAAAAGTTTCATCGTGACAAGCTCGAACCCAAAGCGGATAAATACATCTTCATAGGACACCCAAAACAGTTGGGTATACCTCCTATCTCAAGATCTCGGAAGCAAAAGTAATTGTTTCTTGAACGGGTCCTTTCTCGAGGAAAAGTTTCTCTCGAAAGAATTGAGTGGGAGGATGGTGGAGACTTGATGAGGTTATTGAACCATCACTTCAACTAGTGTGCAGCAGGGCATGTGAAGTTGTTCTCGTGGCGCCTACACCAATTGAAGTAGAAGCTTATGATAGTGATCATGAAGTTTGGATCAAGTCACTACCGTACCTCGTAGGGGTGACAAGGATGTGTACTACTTGAGTGGTACAGTAATCATGTCTTGAAGGTCATGTTGCTAGACAACAATGAACCCACGAGCTATGGAGAAGCGATGGTGGGCCCGGATTAGACAAATGGTTAGAAGCCATGAAATCGAGATAGGATCCATGTATCGTAACAAAGCATGGACTTTGGTGGACTTGCCCGATGATAGGCAAGCCATTGAGATAAATGGATCTTTAAGAAAAAGCGGACGTGGACGGTGATGTTACTGTCTATGAAGCTCGACTTGTGGCGAAGAGTTTTCACAAGTTCAAGGAGTTGACTACGGTGAGATTTTCTCACCAAGAGCGATGCTTAAGTCCGTCGGAATCATGCTAGCATTAGCTGCATTTATGAAATCTTGCAGATAGGATGTCAAAACATTGTTTCCTCGACGATATCCTTGAGGAAAGGTTGTATGTGATACAACCGGAAGGTTTTGTCAATCCTGAAAAGGCGCTAACAAGTATGCAAAGCTCCAAAGCAACCCTTCTAAGGACTAGAGTAAGCATCTCGGAGATGGAATATACGCTTTGATGAGATGATCAAAGATTTTGGGTTTTATACAAAGTTTATGAGAAACTTGTATTTCCAAAGAAGTGAGTGGGAGCACTATAGAATTTCGATGAGTATATGTTGTTGACATATTGTTGAATGTAAATGATGTAGAATTTCTTGAAAGCATATAGGGTTATTTGAAAAGTGTTTTCAATAGAAAACACGGAATAAGCTGCTTAAACATTGAGCATCAAGATCTATGAGGATAGATCGAAACGCTAAATGATACTTTCAAATAAGCACATACCTTGACATGATCTTGAAGGTGTTCAAGATGGATCGATCAAAGAAGGAGTTCTTGCCCGAGTTGTAAGGTATGAAGTTAAGAGTTAAAGCTCGACCACGGCGGAAGAGAGAGAAAGGGCGAAGGTCGTCCCCTATGCCTTAGACATAGGCTCTACAAAGGGTATGCTATCCGTGTGTCAAGACCGATGTGTGCCTTGCTACATATCACGGCAAGAGGGTACAAAAGGTGATCAAGGAGTGGATCACCCGGATAAGCGGTCAAAATTATCCTTAGAGAAATAAGGATATGTTTCTCGGTTATGGAGGTGATAAAGAGTTCGACGTAAAGAGTTGCGTCGATGCAAGCTTAACACCTATCCGGATAGCTCGAGTAGAGATCTGGGATCGTATAATGGAGCAACAATTTGGAATAGCTCCAAGTGGAACGTTGTAGCGACATCTATGATATGACATAAAGTTTTATGCGAAATACATAGGGATCTCAATATTGCAGACCCGTTGACTACAACCTCTCTCACAAGCATAAACATGATCAAACCCAGAACTCATTGAGTGTTAATCACATAGTGATGTGAACTAGATTATTGATTCTAGTAAACTCTTTGGATGTTGGTCACATGGCGATGTGACCTGTGAGTGTTAATCACATGGCGATGTGAACTAGATTATTGACTCTAGTGCAAGTGGGAGACTGTTGGAAATATGCCCTAGAGGCAATAATAAATTAGTGATTATTATATTTCCTTGTTCATGATAATCGTTTATTATCCATGCTATAATTGTATTGATAGGAAACTAAGATACATGTGTGGGTACATAGACAACACCATGTCCCTAGTAAGCCTCTAGTTGACTAGCTCGTTGATCAACAGATGGTTACGGTTTCCTGACCATGGACATTTGGAGAATGATGTGATGGACAAGACCCAATCCTAAGCCTAGCACAAAGATGCGTAGTTCAGTATGCTAAAGCTTTTCTAATGTCAAGTATCATTTCCTTAGACCATGAGATTGTGCAACTCTTGGACACCGTAGGAATGCTTTGGGTGCACCAAACGTCACAACATAACTGGGTGGCTATAAAGGTGCACTACAGGTATCTTCGAAAGTGTCTGTTGGGTTGGCATGAATCGAGACTGGGATTTATCACTCCGTGTAAACGGACAGGTATCTCTGGGCCCACTCGGTAGGACATCATCATAATGTGCACAATGTGACCAAGGGGTTGATCACGGGATGATGTGTTACGGAACGAGTAAAGAGACTTGCTTGCAGTAACAAGATTGAACAAGGTATCGGGATACCGACGATCGAATCTCGGGCAAGTACAATACCGCTTAGACAAAGGGAATTGAATCACGGGATTGATTGAATCCTCGACATCGTGGTTCATCCGATGAGATCATCGTGGAACATGTGGGAGCCAACATGGGTATCCAGATCCCGCTGTTGGTTATTGACCGCAGAACGTCTCGGGTCATGTTCTGCATGGTTCCCGAACCCGTAGGGTCTACACACTTAAGGTTCGGTTGACGCTAGAGTTGTTATGGGAAATAGTATGTGGTTACCGAAGGTTGTTCGAGTCCTGGATGTGATCCCTTGGACGTCACGAGGAGTTCCGGAATGGTCCGGCGGTGAAGATCGATATATTGGACGAAGGGTATTGGAGTCCTGAAGAGTTCCTGGGGTACCGGAGCTATGGCCAAGATGACCGAAAAGGTGTTTGAGGAGCCAGCAAGAGTGTTGGAGGGCCTCATGGGCCAAAGGGAAGGGGGAAAACCAGCCCAATAAGGGGTGGTGCGCCTCCCAGCCCCTCTCAAGTAACCCGGGGAGAGGTGGGGCGCCTCCCCTAGGGCAGCCCCTTCCCGACAGGGGGCAAGTTTCCTAGGGGGTGGGGCGCCCAAACCCATCTAGGGTTTCCCTGTGGTCACGCCGCCTCCCTAGGGAACCCTAGGCGCCTCCTCCACCCCCTTACCCCTATATATAGTGAGGGAGAGATAGGGCAGCCGCACCCTTCCTCCGGGCGCAGCCCTCCCTCCTCCAATCCTCCTCCTCCGTAGTGCTTAGCGAAGCTCTGCCGGAGAACCACGAGCTCCATCACCACCACGCCCGTCGTCTTTGTCAAGTTCTCCTCAACTTCTCCTCTCCCTTGCCGGATCAAGAAGGAGGAGACGCCCCGGCTGTCACGTGTGTTGAACGCAGCGGAGGTGCCGCCCGCTCGGCGCTAGGATCATCGGTGATTTGGATCACGAGGAGTATGACTCCATCAACCCGTTCACTTGAACGCTCGCTTTAGCGATCTACAAGGGTATATAGATGCACTCTCCTTCCCCTCGTTGCTGGTTTCTCCATAGATAGATCTTGGTGACACGTAGGAAAATTTTGAATTTCTGCTACGTTCCCCAACATTTTCGGCGTTTAACTTGCCTGCCTGGTTGAACACCCAACAAACCCTGTTGGTGTGGTTGGCTGGTTTTTCGGGGTGCCGTGTATCTAGCACGAGCGATCGAGTATTCGGTCCAAATTGGACGGGCCCGTAGTATTTCTTTTGAATGGCTTTTTCCGCTGACCGGGTTTAGAGCCTCTGAATCCGGCATTAACTGCCGTATCCTCGGCATTGTCATTTATTAAAGCGCCGCTTTTTGCTTTATTATGACGACCTGCCCATCTTGTCCTTGGTATCCGAATTACCGTGGACCTTGGTCATGTTATTACTAATGAGCTAGCGGATGTCTTCTCCCGCTGCAAAAGCGGGTCACGAGTGTCGTGAGGGCTGCCATAGATTTCGCTTTTCCTGCCCTAGGTGCCGGCCGACCACTCGTCACGGATGTTATGCTTGAAGGCTGTAAGGGCCTCTGCGTCCAGGACAATCGACTATTTGATTTTTCTTTGTTAGGAACCGTGTCCGTAATTGCTGGCCGATTCCTCCGTTGCTGGATTATGTGGCTTAGGTCATCGGCGTCTGGTGGTCGCATTATAGGTGCCCTCGGAAGTTGTCGAGGAATGCGGCTTCCGAGGTCCTCCCAACAACCAATTGATTCTGTTTGGCAAGCTGTTAAGCCAATGCCGAGCTGGTCCTTTAAGTTTGAGTGGGAGGTATTTGATGGCGTGTAGATCATCCCCGCGGGCCATGTGGATATGAAGGAGATAGTCCTCGATCCATACCGCAGGTCTGTTGTGCCATCGTATTACGGGTTTGAAACCCTTGGGGATTTGATGATCCATTACTTCAACTGTGAAGCTTAGTGGGTGTGCGGTGCCTCTGTATTGGGCTATATCACGACGTAGCTCAAATGAGCTTTGTCTGCTGTGTTCGGCCCGGCCGGATTTACCATATCCGGCATGACGGTTATCGTCACGCGGTCGTGGGTGCCCACGCCGATCCATAGATTGATCTTGTTTGCCTTGCCACCTGTCCTCCAATATATCTCGCAGTGCAGGCGCATTCCCGTGCCTTTGGTATTCTTTGAGCGGCGCCGAGTGCGGCTTGAGTGGAGGGCCGAGAGGCCTCTATCGCGGCCACGAGGTGGCCGGTCGGCCGTATCATGCGCTGGTGATGTAGGTCTAGGTGCTTCCTCCTCTAATCGAGGTAGCAGCCTGCGTTTTAGGTAGCTCTTGGAGGGGCGTTCGAGTTCGTACTCTTCGGCCGCAAGGACATCACCCATCCGTCGGCTAGCAAGTCTTGGTTAGCTCTAAGTTGCTGTTTTTTCTGAGGCTGCTCGCCCGTGGCTATGAGCCCTGCGTTTGAAACGCTCTTGTTCGACGGGATCCTCAGCACGACAAATTCGCTGGTTGCCGACAATCGATGCTTGCCTCGTCTTGAGGGAGGTGCATGTAATTATCGCCCCTCTACCTCTCTCGCTCGGCCGCTTCTCTCATGAGGGCTGGCTTCTCCATCCTCCCGCGTCTTTGAATCCTGCCGGAGGGGGTTGTCTTGACCTGTCCCGGGGTGTTATTGTCTCGGTGCCGGAATCACCGCTTTTGCCGTGGCGGGATTTAGAGGCGCGTGTGGCTGACGCCGGCGCTTAGGCTGTTTATTGGAGGGGTCATCCTCCGTTGTTCGTCGTCGTTCCCTTCTTTTGGGGTGTCCACCATGTATATGTCATATGACGAGGTGGCCTTCCAGTGCCCTGTAGGCGCTTGTTCTTGTTCGTCTCCTGCATCGTCGTCCATACCGTCGATGTCTTCGGAGTCGAAGTCGAGCATGTCGGTTAAATCATCGACAGTGGCTACGAAGTGGGTGGTGGGTGGGCTTTGAATTTCTTCGCCGTCTGGCGTCCCAACCTTGCCGACCATAGTCCGGCGTGGCTCTCCCGATAAAGAGAGAGACTTTAAGCGAATTGTAATGTCGCCAAGGACGAAAGTGCTGAAAAATGTCCGCGGGCGGTGAACTCCATTATCGGGCGCCCAATCAGATTCGATTAGCGAGGGCGGAAGGTTCCGGAAGTCCGGAAAGGAGTCCGGCACCTCGAGTCATGAGCTTCATAAAGGCAGGTATGGTGTTGGTTCGATCACGTAGAGATTGCAGCCCCGCGGTGTCCGACCACCCGCCCTCGATAGGGCGCTTGATCGGCTCGAAGCTAAGGGTCGAAAGCAGACACCGTGAGTGCGGCCTCCGTGACACCGCTTTCGGGCGGCAGAGCTAGATCATGCCCATCGTAGCGATGTGGCGCTGCTTAGGCTGTGGCTCGAACCCGTCAAGATCAAGTCTCCGCGGACGTCGCCGTGTAGTTCAAACTTCCAAATCTGACACGATGGCGGGGCGTAGCTTTCAATCTGCCGGATGGCCAAGTGAATTGGCCCGCAGCGCAAAAGCACCGAATACTGAAGATCTGTCCGGGGAGAAAAGTCTCACCGACTGCGTCGTTGTTGATGATCGAAGGAGCCATCGGGCCTAAAGGTGACAAATACGGAGGAACTCTCAATGAAAGCACCAATGTCGATGTCAAAACCGCGGATCTCGGGTAGGGGGTCCCGAACTGTATGCGTCTAGGCGGATGGTAACAGGAGACAAGGGACACGATGTTTTTACCTGTGTTCGGGCCCTCTCGATGGAGGTAAAACCCTACTCCGCTTGATTAATATTGATGATATGGGTAGTACAGGAGTAGATCTACCACGAGATCAGAAATGCTAAACCCTAGAAGCCAGCCTATGGTATGATTGTTGTTCGTCCTACGGACTAAAACCCTCCGGTTTATATAGACACCGGAGAGGGTTAGGGTTACACAGAGTCGGTTACAATGGAAGGAGATCTACATATCCGTCAGACGCCAAGCTTGCCTTCCACGCCAAGGAAAGTCCCAACCGGACACGGGACGAAGTCTTCAATCTTGTATCTTCATAGTCCAGGAGTCCGGCCATCCGGACAACCCCTAATCCAGGACTCCCTCGGTGTTACTTGCCTTGATGATGATCCGTGAAACCTAGAGATTCAAAGTAGTAAGCGGCGCACTCTGGTTACTCTATCGCAAACAAACAAACATACAATAAGTACTCATCTAATGCATAGGTAAAACTCAAATAAAAGATCTAACCAGAAAGTTCAACTTAAGAACTCCGGTTTGCAAAAAGAATCAAATCGAACGAAGCAACGAAAGTCAAACGGCGAAAGAATCAAGTTTCGTTTACTAATCTGGACCTAAGTCAAATTTTACAGTAGCAAAAACTTGTTTGAGTTGATTATTCGGAAAGAGGGTTTCGAGACGAAACTCTAGGCGCTCGAATCGCCTGATTCTGATAAACGAGCGAAAAGTTATACTAGATTGAAAATCGGATTAGAAATCGCGATCAGAAAAATCACGGAATAAATCCGAGAAAAAGAAAAATGACGAACACATTAACGAACGAACGTTCGTTATCTGGATCTAAACGATGAACGCGTTTGTTAAAATGAACGAACGAGCGAACGCTCGCTAATTAACCTAAACCGAAAAAAAACCGATCTAATAAAAAAACGGATCAAAAACCGAAAAAAACTGACGGTTTTCTACAAAAACGGCAATGGCGGGTCAACCTCGGCGTAAGTCGCATGGCGGCAAAGGATGCCTAGGGTTTGGGGCGCTGGGTCGGTATCAAGGCCCGGTGGCGCTATATAAAGCCCCCCGGCCAGAGGACTCCTGGCCGAAACCGGCCCAACGTCGGTTCGGACTTTTTAAAAAAAATTCACACAGAAAAACAAATGAAATAAATACTAAACGGACTCCAAAAATCCGAAATAAAATTTCCCGACTTTTAAAATCAAGCGGACAAGATGAACATTTATTTGGGGCCTAAATGCAATTTTGAAAACGCAGCATTTTTTCCTAAATTCAAATAAAATAGCGATAAACTCCAAATAAAAATCTTATTTGATTTTTTATTAAATCTTCAATATTTCTTTAGTTTGGGAAAATCATTTTATTCCCTCTCTCATATTTTGATAATAGAAATAATTGAGGATAAAATAAATAAAATCAAATGATCCTATTTTCAAAATTTGAGAAAACTCAAATATGAAAATAACAAAATCTCCAACTCTCTCCATGGGTCCTTGAGTTGCGTGAAATTTCTAGGATCGAGCCAAAATGCAATAAAATATGATATGCAAATGATGACCTATGTATAACATTCCAAATTGAAAATTTGGGATGTTACTGAACCTACCCCCTTAAGATGAATCTAGCCTCGAGATTCGGGTGGCTAGAAAATAGGTGAGGGTGGTCCTTCACGAGGTCTTCTTCTCGCCTCCCGTGTGGCTTCATCCTCGGTGTGGTGGCTCCCTTGGACTTTGCAAAACTTGATAACCTTGCTGCGGGTGACTGACCGGGCATACTCGAGAATTTTGACTGGTTCTCCTCGTAGGTCAAATCATTACCTAAGCCCAGATACGCTTCCAGTGGCACAAGATCCCTGTTGGTATACCAAACCATCTCTGCGTGGCACTTCTTCAAATGGGAAAGCGTGGAACACGCCGTGAACTCTGACAATCCTTCGGCAATTCCAACTTGTAAGAAACTTCTCCCATGCGCCTCCAAAACTTTGTATGGTCCCACAAAACGTGGCGCTTAATTTTCCTCCTTTAACTCCAAAGCGCTTAACTCCTCGAAGTGGAGATACTCAAGATAGACTCTATCTCGACTTTGAAAAGCTGCCTCCTTGTGTTTAGAATCGCATAGCTCTTCCGCCTAGACTGGGCTACCTTGAGCATATCGCGAATCAACTTCACCTTCGCTCGGACTCCTTAATCAAATCTGGTCCAAACAATTTGGCGGTCTCCAACTTCATCCCACAACAATGGGTTCTGCGCCTCCTTCCGCATAAGGCTTCGAACGGGGCCATCTTCAACCTAGATTGATAACTGTTGTTATAAGAGATCTCCGCATATGGCAAGTTGTCATCCCAACTTGATCCATTATCCAATGCACAAGCTCTCAGCTTATCCTCCAAAATCCTATTGACTCTCTCGGTCTGGCCCATCCATACATGCGGATAAAAAGTCGTATTGAACTCTAGCCTCGTACTCCAAAGTTTCGTGCAACTCGATTCCGTAACTTTGAGGTAAACTGGGTTCCTCTATCCGATATGATGCTCCTCTAACTCCATGCACATACGATCCTCGGTCATCTATATCTTAGCCAACTTGGCACTGCTTGTCAGGTGCTCTTTTCGGAATTAAATGAGCTACCTTCGTCTGCAAGCGATCAACTACAACCCAAATCGAGTCATAGCCCTAAGCGTGTCCTCGGCAATCCCGTGATAAAATCCATGCCTAATTTTTCCCACTTCCATTCGGGTATCGGCAATGGTTTGTAACAATCCTGGCCGGGCTTCGATGCTCGCCTTCACTCTCGACATACATCACAAACTCGCTACATACTCCGCAATATCCTTCTTCATTCGTCCACCGTAAAGTGTCCTTCAAATCCAAATACATCTTGGTATTTCGGTGAATCGAGTACTATGAATCATGGGCTTCTTGCAAAATCAACTTCACGATCTCCGGATCATTAGGCACATAAACGCTGTCCTCAAACCATAGGGTATCGTGGCTCATCCTCCACGAAATCCCTTAGCCTTTCCCTTGCTCATTTTCTCTTTAATAGAGGCAATCTCCTTGTCATTGTCTCGAGCTTCTCCGATCTTATCCATCAAAAGTAGACTATATCTCCAATGTTGCTACATAGCCTCTCTAACTATCTCCAAAACATAGCTCTAAATTCCTCGGCTTAACTCCTTTGGTAAACCTCCTGGTCATTAGTGTGTTGACATGGCTCTTGTGGCTCAATGCATCCGCTACTACGTTAGCCTTCCGGGTGATAATGTAATCTCATATCATAATCCTTGATGAGCTCCAACCATCTCCTTTGCACGAGATTCAACTCCTTCTGTGAAGATGTATTTCAAACTTTTGTGATCCGTACACCTCACAATGGTTTCCAATGAGAAAATGTCTCCAAGTCTTTAACGCGGTACCACGGTCGCTAACTCCAAATCATGAGTAGCATAATTCAATTCATGGGGCTTAAGCTGTCGTGGAAGCATCTGAAACAACTCTTCCCTCCTGCATAAGCACTGTTCCAAGTCCTCAAGGTGAAGCGCCGCAATACACCTCATAATCCTTTGCTGATCTCGCGTAATCAACCACTGCTGATGTAACCAAACGCTTCTTCAACTCTTGGAAACTAGCCTCACATTCTTCACCAATTGAACTTGGTATCCTTCTTTAATAATCAAGGCCATAGGCTTCGCAATCTTCGAGAAATTCTCAATGAATCTCCGGTAGTATCCTCGCCAGTCTAAGGAAACTCGGATCTCTCCAACTGCCGCTGGTGCTTCGATTTGTCCATGTTGATAACCTTGGTGGGATCTACTGCTATACCTTCTCCGGGTATAACGTGTCCGAGGAATCCAACTTCTTTCAACCAAAACTCACATTTGCTAAACTTGGCGTATAACTGATGTTCTCTGAGCTTCTCGAGTACTAAACGCAAATGCTCCTTATGCTCTTCTTCATTCTTTGAATAAACCAAAATATCATCAATGAAAACAACGACGAACTTATACAAAAAACTCCATAAACACCTTGTTCATCATGTTCATGAAATAGGCGGTGCGTTAGTCACCCAAATGACATGACGGTATATTCATACGTACCCATACACGTGGTAAAAGCCGCCTTGGGTATATCCTCGCTTCCCGAATCTTTTAATCGATGTTATCCTCGATCGCAAATCGATCTTGGAAAATACCTTAGCTCCTTGCAATTGGTCAAACAAGTCGTTGATCATCGGCAATGATACTTGTTCTTGATAGTTACTTCATTCAATCCTCGATAATCAACAACCATTCTCAATGATCCATCCTTCTTCTCCACTAGAAGTATCTTTGGCGATCCCCAAGGCGAAGAACTTGGTAATAAAACCTTTATCCAAAGAACTCCTTAATCGCTTCTTAATTTCTTCCAAATCTTGTGCGGGCATCCCATTTGGCCTCTTAGATATTGGCCTGTGCGTTCGCAACAGCTCAATCGTAAACTCAATGTCTCTATCCGTGGCATGCCCGGCAACCTCCGGGAACACATCCGGTAATCCTTCACCACGGTACTTTCCTCCCCGCACAACTCCCCGATAAGGAATTTACTTGTGTCCTCTTGGCTCATGCCGTGACACATACTTGATTCTTCTTCCTTCTGGGGTGGTAAGCAAAATCGACTTACTAGTGCAATCGATGTTTCCTCCATACATCGATAGCCAATCCATACCTAGAATCACGTCCAAACCTTGTGATTCCAAAATGATTAAATCCGTGGGGAAAACATGCCTACCTATGCTCAAAGGTACTTGAAAACATCCACGACTGGCCATATACCCCGCTCCTGGTGAGCTTACTAGCATAGGTTTCTAAGAACCTTGGTGGGCAGTTTGTACTTACCCACAAATCCCCGTGATATGTATGAATGCGATGCACTAGTATCAAAAAGAACGATTGCAGTAAATGTCTTAACCAAAAACTTACCTATTACGCATCCAGGTCGAAGCTTCAACCTCCTCCACGTTAACGTGGTTCACCCGTCCCCTGCTGAAAGGGTTCGCTTCTTCGAGCTTCCATTGCCATTTCCATTAAGGCTTGGGACATTCATTGGTATAATGTCCAGTCTTCTGACACTTAAAGCAAGTGACTTGGCTCAGGTCTCTCTTGGCTGGGGTTGACAGGTTGGTGCGGTTTTGTCTGTTGCTTCCTCCGTTCCCATTACCATTCTTGGAGCCATTATGATTACGTGAATTCCCTCCTCCATGGGTATGCTGAAAATTTCCTCCCGGTTTCGGGGTAAAGCGTAGCTTCTGCTGAGCTCCAGAATTGTACTTCCCTTGACCATACTTCCTCTTGCGGTTTTTAATACTGTCTTTGCTTCCTTCAATCATAAGAGCATGATCTACCAACTCCTGGTAGTTGTTGAAAGTTGCTACCATCAAGCTGCATGCTTTCGGCTCATCATTTAGTCCTTCGAGAACTTCTCTTGCTTAGCTGCATCTGTAGAGTAACGTCATCCGGGGCATAACGTGCTAACTTACTAAAGTCCTCCACATCTCGGCTTATAGTGTGTCCTCCTTGGCGTAAGTTGTGAAACTCACACTTCTTCATGGCCATAGCTCCTGCTGAAAACATTAGGCGACTGGAAAGCTTGTTGAAAATGATCCCATGTGACAGTGTCAATAGGGTGTGTGGCTGTGTAATTCTCCCACCATGATGTTGCGGGTCCATCAAGCTGATGTGCGGGAAAACGCACTATATCCGCATCTGTGCATCCTGCAATGGCCAGCTCCCTTCCAACCTTGCGGAGCCAATCATCTGCAACAATCGGCTCGGTGCTACTAGAAAACACCGGCGGATTTAGCCTCAAGAAACGAGTCAAATGGTCAACAGGTGGTGGTGGTGGTGGGTTGTTGTTGTTGTTGTTGTTGCTGTTGTTGTTGCCTTGGTTCTGTACTAGTGCTTGCATCAAAGCATTACCTTTCTTTGAATCAACTGAGTGATCTCCGGTGGGAAAACAAATCGATTAAGCAAAGCTTCTCGGAGGCATCTGAGGGTGTTTAGAGAAGATGAGAATATAGAATAGAATGAGGTCTAGTGAGAAAACACTACCCATATGCACATGAGACAACTGCAAACAATATCACTCCAATCAATTCAAACAAAGAAATACAACGGTCTAGCTATCATTACAAAAGTGCTCGGACTATACTAGATACATAGGGAAATACTACTACTGTTATGGTGGTTAGAAAAACTGCTCCGATGAAGACTCCATGATATCCGCTCCAGCTTCATCAACATAGTCACCACATCGGCGTATCGTGGGGTCCAGAGTGGGGTGTCGTCGATGATGATATAGTTATTCGGGCAAGTGGAATCATCTTCTTCTCTTCCTGGTGCGGGGTCTCCCATGAAAACTCCTAGCTTCCTGGTTAAGTCGTCATTCTTCTCCACTAGCACTTCAATTTCTTCCATGTAATCTTCACGTGTAGCCTTGAGTTCTTCCTCTAGCTCCGTGATCTTGGTCAAGGCCTTCTGCAGATCCATCATGCTCACAAGACATCCGGGGTTCTCCTAACGTCGGATGTGCTGGTTTAACTCCTGGATATATGCTGCGATTGATCTATCCCTCCTGGTGCTGATCATCTCCCAATGCTCATCTCGGCGCCCACAAATCTGGTAGATAGTATCCTTGAGATCATTGCGGTAAACTTCTCCAATACGTCCCACGGTGATGTGGGCT
Source organism: Aegilops bicornis (assembly GCA_021605145.1). NCBI lineage: Eukaryota > Viridiplantae > Streptophyta > Magnoliopsida > Poales > Poaceae > Aegilops > Aegilops bicornis. The sequence goes on from CM038669.1 coordinate 703,805,993, forward strand.
GCCATGCTCTTTCCTAGATTCCAGGTTGGTGCATCAAAGGAAAACTCTATGGGCTCCGTGACTGGTGCGAATGTCCTTCCTGGAACTTGAACTTGAATCATCCAGCGCTCCTCTTCGGGTAAAGTGGCGTTGTAGGTCCCAGTGAAGCTTCGTACTCCGATGTTCGGGTATCTGGTGACTTCCTTCAAGTGACGTCCAAAGGGTGTACCATCAACCGGTTGCATGAACTTGTTCCTTGCATCCGCCATCCTAAAAGAGTAGAAAAGATGAGGAGTCAGAAATGAGAAGAAAGAGTAGTGATCTAGGGCTTTAGCTTAGTGGTCGTGTCCTACGGTCGGTGGTGCTCGATACCATCTTGTAGCGACCAGACCTCAAACAGTCGACCTCTGTGCATCGATGTCATCCTGGATCAAGAATGTTGACACGCATACGATTACTTGACGGATTTATAACAGAGTAGCAATCACACACTTATTACATTGAAATGTCTCAAGAGAGAACTTATTACAGTAAATATGGCTTAAGTCCATCTAATAACGATAACAGCGGAAGGCTTGGAAGATAAGCGAGTCCATCAACTCCAACGGCATCACTTGAGTATAGAACCACGACCTAAGGCACCTTACTAAATGTCGAAAAGTCTGCAACATGAACGTTGCAGCCCGAAACGGGTCAAGACATGGAATATGCGGCAAGGTAACACATAGAGAGAGCAACATGAAAGAGTAATGCTATACTACATGCATATATGGCTGGTGGAAAGCTCTATGGTTACAGCTTTTGCGTAAAGCCAATTTTCCCTCTTGCAAAGGAATAAATTTTATTTAACTATCATGGTGGTTGTTAAACATTGAGAATGGTTGATAGCATTCTCAATCCCAATTAAGCATCATCATTAAAAACCCAACAACATTAATTAAACTAACATGATGAGATTCACATGATAATCCAAGTACTAGATACTCAAGATGTCCATAACCGGGGACACGGCTAACCATGATTAGTTTGTTACACTCTGCAGAGGTTTGCGCACTTTTCCCCACAAGACTCGATCTCCTCTGTGTTGGGATTCTCGCACTACATGGTGTTTGAGAAGCGGATGACCGAGACATAGTCTTTCTAAGCGCTAGCACCTTACGAGCAGGTAGAGCGATTACACCTACATCCCTCTACATCACGCTAGTCTACCACTGTAAGAGTTCGCATACGACTTAATCAACTTGCTAGAGCCCATAGTAGCTTGTGGCTACACGGAAGTTTCTAGCATGAATAATCTCATGATCCCTTTGAGCACAGGTGGCGAGTTCAAAAGAAACAAGCAATCACGGAATACCCGGTACCTCAATCCACCCAGATGTGTGTTTAGGTTGCCACCTTAAATATACCATTAATTAACAATCTCACATACATCATGGATACGCTCACCCAATCCACGTCTACTAGCATAGCATGGCATAATAAGCAAACGTAGAAGTAACTCCCAAGGGTTTGATAATAAAGCAGTAATAGGTACTACCTCATCTACTTCCCAAAACCCACAATTTAATTAGATCCTAATCATGCAATATTTGAGGATTGATCTAATGCATAAAAGCTGGGTATGAAAGAGATATGATCAAAGTGTTACTTGTCTTGCTGATGATCCGTGAAACCTACAGATTCAAAGTAGCAAGCGGCGCACTCCGGGTACTCTATCGTAAACAAACAAACATACAATAAGTACTCATCTAATGCACAGGTAAAACTCAAATAAAAGATCTAACCAGAAAGTTCACCTTAAGAACTCCGGTTTGCAAAAAGAATCAAATGGAACGAAGCAACGAAAGTCAAATGGCGAAAGAATCAAGCTTTATTTACTAATCTGGACCTAAGTCAAATTTTACAGTAGCAAAAACTTGTTCGAGTTGATTATTCGGAAAGAGGGTTTCGAGACGAAACTCTAGGCGCTTGAATCGCCTGATTCCGATAAACGAACGAAAAGTTATACTAGATTGAAAATCGGATCGGAAATCGCGATTAGAAAAATCGCGGAATAAATCGAGAAAAGAAAAAGCACGAGCAGTTAACGAGCGAGCGCTCATTATACGGATCTAAGCGGTGAAGCAGCGTTCGTTAAGCGAGCGAGCAGTGAATGCTCGCTAATTAACCTAAACCGGAAAAACCGATCTAATAAAAAGCGGATCTAAAAACCAGCGGAAAAACCGAACGGTTTTCTAAAAAAAACCATGGCGTAGGTCAACCTCGACATCTTGGTCGTGGCGGCAATGGGCCATGGCGCTGCTAGGGTTTGGGGCAGCGGTCGGTGGGTAATTGGGCTAAGTGGCCGGTGGCGCTATATAAAGCCCCGGCAGAGGAGTCTGGCCGAAAACCGGCCCAAGGTCGGTTCGGACTTTTTTTTAAAAAATTCCATGAGAAAAACAAACAGAAAGAAATCTTGAGCAGACTCCAAAATCCCGAAATAAATTTTCCCGGCTTCTAAAAATCAAGCCGGACAAGATGAACATTTATTTGGGGCCTAAATGCAATTTTGAAAACGCGCATTTTTCCTAAATTCAAATAAAATAGCGATAAACTCCAAATAAAAATCTTATTTGATTTTTTTAATTAAATCTTCAATATTTCTTTAGTTTGGGAAAATCATTTTATTCCCTCTCTCATATTTGATAATAGAAATAATTGAGGATAAAATAAATAAAATCAAATGATCCTATTTTCAAAATTTGAGAAAACTCAAATATGAAAATAACGAAATTTCCAACTCTCTCCGCAGGTCCTTGAGTTGCGTGAAATTTCTAGGATCAAGCCAAAATGCAATAAAATATGATATGTAAATGATGACCTATGTATAACATTCCAAATTAAAAAATTGGGATGTTACACCAACATCTTGGTCCATTAAGGAGGTGATAGCGCGGCAAACAAAGCAATCAGACTATATAGCTTTAACACTTTCTCTTAGCCATAGGAGTTTGACGGCGGGGCTACTATGTAGCCTCGGTACTTCAGCGCTCATCCGAATACGATGTGCGGCGATGCATACATGACCGGAAACCGGCCCTTCGTTAATGCGGAGGAATCGCGAAGATTCCGCCGAAGTCATCGGGTGGTTGACCGGTCTCGCGCTTTATCATGTGATTAGTTTTCGGCTTTCTCTCGAGGTGCTCATCCAGATGAAACGAGGGCACAATCGCAGATAGTTCTCCGGTGCCACCTTAGCCGATAGAGCGGAACGTAAGGTAGCAAAACACGGGGCCGCAAACCCAACTATGGACCAAAGACATGATTCGGAGCTGATGCATATAAGGCCAAACTCGCGACGCGAACACTCCCTAAGGTATTCGGACTTTACAACATATCTTTGGGCTGAGTAACGCCTCGAGAATGAGCCCTGAATTTCCAGTGCGTGCATTAGTACGGCGTGACGAAATGCCAATAACGCCAGCATCCCTCTCGATTGTGTTGAGTATCCGGAGGGTGTGAAGCAACAAGAGACAGTAAAAAAGGTTTACACAGGGTCTTAATCTAAAAAGAAACCTTTGATTGGGGCTCTGCTGCACGTCTGCGCCTGTGTCTCCGTTGTGCCGTATCCTGGAAGGGTGTAGCACGATAATCATCTGTAAAAGAGAAAAACCTAGGTGAAAGTCTTCGTGCAAAAAATTTGTTATTCTTAATGAACCATTAAAATGCAACCTAAATAGGGTTAAGCCGAACTGTAGCCCTTTTTACATGCGGGAAACCCCTAGCACCACCTATGGGGGTATATCCATCGACCCAATCTCAGGTTTATCTGAGCTGTTATAGCTAGTTAGTGCTGTGGGACTCGTCTAACCGTGTCCGCGGTCTTGATGACCGATCATTTATTCTGGTTGGAGAGGCCGTTCAGTGTTCGGCTGCTAGAGCCGCCACACATTCCTCCGCACGTAAGGAGCACTCTGTGTTTCCGCTAACTATGATGGTGCCACGTGGACCGGGCATCTTAAGCTTAAGATAAGCGTAATGCGGTACTGCATTAAAACGAGCGAAGGCCATTCTTCCGAGTATTGCATGATAGCCGCTTCGGAGTGGAGCGATGTCGAAGGTTAATTCTTCGCTTCGAAGTTGCTCGGAGAACCGAATACAACCTCTAATACTAGAGAGCCCGTGCAGCGGGCCTCTGGGCCTGGTATTACTCCTTTAAAGGTAGTATTGCTTTGACTGATTCTTGTCGGGTCTATCCCCATTTTGCGGACGGTGTCCTGATATATCCGATTAAGACTACGCATGCCGTCCATAAGGACTCGGGTGAGATGGTATCCATCAAATATTGGGTCTAGCACCAAGGCAGACGATCCTTCGTGCCGGATACTAGTCGGGTGATCCCTGCGATCAAAAGTGATCGGGCAGGCCGACTAAGGGTTGAACTTGGGGGTGACGGGCTCCACGGCACATACGTCTCAAAGTGCGCATTTGCTCCTCCTCTTCATTACGTTAATCATGTTCACTGTTTTGACCTCTGGTGGGAATTTTTTCTGTCCCCCAGCGTTTGGCTGGCGAGGCTCATCCTCATCTTCACTTGGTGTCCCCCTCCCCCCCTTGCGTTCGGCGTTTAGCTTGCCGGCCTGCTTGAAGACCCAGCATTCTCTGTTGGTGTGATTTGCGTGTTTGTCTGAGGTGCCTTGTATCTGTTATAATCTGTCTAGAATCTTGTTTAGGCTGGACGGTCCATCTCTGCTGCCTTTAAATGGCTTTTTCCGTTGACCGGGTTGAGAGCCCCTGAATCCGGCATTTACCGCCGTGTTGTCTGGGCTGTCTTCATTGTTTCGACACTTGCTTTTATTGCGTCGCGGTTTCCATTGCCATCCCTGACTTCGGATGTGCCTGGGTCGCTGGTGCCGCTACGGGCCAGGCAACTATCCTCGCCCGTGCAAAAGCGGGTCATAAGGCTTGTTACGGCTGCCATTGTCCTCGGTTTTTCCTGGCCGAGGTGTCTGGCGAGCCATTCGTCCCGGACACTGTGTTTGAAAGCCGCTAAGGCTTCAAGGTCCCGGCAGCAATGATTTATTTGATTCTTCGTAGTGAGGAATCTGTTCCAAAAGCTTTCGGGCTGACTCTCAACATTGAATTATATGACTTAAATCGTCTGCATCTGGAGGTCGGACATAAGTACCTTGAAAATTAGCCCTAAAAGCATCCTCAAGCTCTTCCCAACTTCCAATTGAGTTTTTAGGGAGGCTTTTCAGCCAGTGCCGAGCTGGTCCTTTCAACTTGAGGGGCAAGTATTTGATGGCGTGGAGATCATCTCCGCGAGCCATGTGGATATGAAGGATAAAGTCCTCAATCCGGACCCTGTGGTGCTGTCGTTCGTCAGATGCCTCTATGTTCACGGGTTTGAATCCCTCCGGAAATTCGTGATCCAGCACCTCATTGGTGAAGCATAGGGGGTGCACGGCACCCCTGTATTTGGATGTGTCGCGGCATTCTGACGGTTGCAGTGTTCGGTTTTGATTCCGAGCTGTTATTCGGTCAGTATAGTCGTTTGTTCGGCCATTATTCTGTGCCGGAGCACGCTTCCTAGATCTGTAGATGGACCTGGTCATACCGGCTTTTTGGTGCAAGTCCTCACGTAAATCGTGTGCTGACTTATGTTCGACTTTGTTAGTGTTGGAAATATGCCCTAGAGGCAATAATAAAAGTATTATTATTATATTTCCTTGTTCACGATAATTGTCTTTTATTCATGCTATAATTGTATTATCCGGAAATCGTAATACACGTGTGAATACATAGACCACAATATGCCCCTAGTGAGCCTCTAGTTGACTAGCTCGTTGATCAACAGATAGTCATCGTTTCACGACTATGGACATTGGATGTCGATTGATAACGGGATCACATCATTAGGAGAATGATGTGATGGACAAGACCCAATCCTAAGCATAGCACAAGATCGTGTAGTTCGCTTTTGCTAGAGCTTTTCCAATGTCAAGTATCTCTTCCTTAGACCATGAGATCGTGTAACTCCCGGATACCGTAGGGAGTGCTTTGGGTGTACCAAACGTCACAACGTAATCGGGTGACTATAAAGGTGCATTACAGGTATCTCCGAAAGTGTGCATTGGGTTGACACGGATCGAGATCGGATTTGTCACTCCGTATGACGGAGAGGTATCACTGGGCCCACTCGGTAGTGCATCATCATAATGAGCTCAAAGTGACCAAGTGTTTGGTCACGGGATCATGCATTACGGTGACGAGTAAAGTGATTTGCCGGTAACGAGATTGAACGAGGTATTGGGATACCGACGATCGAATCTCGGGCAAGTAAAATACCGATTGACAAAGGGAATTGTATACGGGTTGTTTGAATCCTCGACATCGTGGGTTCATCCGACGAAATCATCGAGGAGCATGTGGGAGCCAACATGGGTATCCAGATCCCGCTGTTGGTTATTGCTCGAGAGCCGTCTCGGTCATGTACGCAGATGTCTCCCGAACCCGTAGGGTCTACACACTTAAGGTTCGGTGACGCTTAGGGTTGTATGGAATATGAGTATGCAGCAAACCGAATGTTGTTCGAGTCCGGATGAGATCCGGACGTCACGAGGAGTTCCGGAATGGTCCGGAGGTAAAGATATATATATGGGAAGTCTTATTTTGGTCACGGAAAAGTTTTGGGCATTATCGGTATTGTAAGGGAGTGCCGAAAGGGGTCCGGGGTCCACCGGGGGTCCACCTGCCGGGGGGCCACATGGGCTGTAGGGGTTGCGCCTTGGCATATATGGGCCATTGGCACCAGCCCCAAGAGGCACATGCGCCCGGAGATAATGGAGAGGGAAGAGTCCAAAAGGGGTAAGGCACCGAGGGTGCCTTGGGGAGGATGGACTCCTCCCCCTCTTGGCCGCACCCCTTCCTTGGAGGAAGGGCAAGGCTGAGCCCTCCCTCTCTTGCACCTATATAAAGGGAGGGAGGGAGGGTGGCCGCACCTCAAGCCCTTGGCGCCTCCTCCTCGCAACACCTCCTCCTCCTCCCGTAGTTGCTTAGCGAAGCCTCGCCGGGAGTTCTTGCATCCACCACCACGCCGTCGTCTGCTGGATCATCATCAACCTCTCCTCCCCTTGCTGGATCAAGAAGGAGGAGGCGCCATCCGCTCCGTCACGTGTCAACGCGAGGTGGAGAGTCTGCTCGTTCGGCACTAGGTCATCGCCGATCCGAATCACGGCGAGTACGACTCCATCAACCCCTGCTCCATTGAACGCTTCCGCACGCGATCTACAAGTGGTATGTAGATGCAATCACTCTCCCATGACTCGTTGCTAGATGAACTCATAGATGGATCTTGGTGAAACCGTATGAAAAATTTTAATTTTCTGCAACGTTCCCCAACAGTGGTATCAGAGCTAGGTCTATGCGTAGTTCTCTATTGCACGAGTAGAACACAATTTGTTGTGGGCGTAGATGTTGACAACTTTCTTGCCGCTACTAGTCTTATCTTGCTTCAGCGGTATTGTGGGATGAAGCGGCCTGGACCGACCTTACACGTGACGCTTACGTGAGACTGGTTCCACCGATCGACATGCACTAGTTGCATAAGGTGGCTAAGCGGGTGTCTGTCTCTCCCACTTTAGTTGGAGCGGATTCGATGAAAAGGGTCCTTATGAAGGGTAAATAGAAGTTGACAAATCACGTTGTGGCTTTCACGTAGGTAAGAAAACGTTCTTGCTAGAACCCTATTGCAGCCACGTAAAACTTGCAACAACAATTAGAGGACGTCTAACTTGTTTTTACAGCAAGTGTTTTTTGATATGATATGGCCAAAGTTGTGATGAATGATGAATCATATATGTGATGTATGAGATCATGTTCTTGTAATAGGAATCACGACTTGCATGTCGATGAGTATGACAACCGGCAGGAGCCATAGGAGTTGTCTTTATTTTTTGTATGACCTGCGTGTCATTGAAGAACGCCATGTAAATTACTTTACTTTATTGCTAAACGCGTTAGCCATAGAAGTAGAAGTAGTCGTTGGCGTGACAACTTCATGAAGACACGATGATGGAGATCATGATGATGGAGATCATGGTGTCATGCCTATGACAGGATGATCATGGAGCCTCAAGATGGAGATCAAAGGAGCTATATGATATTGGCCATATCATGTCACTACTATATAATTGCATGTGATGTTTATTATGTTTATGCATCTTGTTTACTTAGAACAACGGTAGTAAATAAGATGATCCTCATAACAATTTCAAGAAAGTGTTCTCCCTAGCGTGCACCGTTGCTAAAGTTTGTCGTTTCAAGCACCACGTGATGATCGGGTGTGATAGATCCTACGTTCACATACAACGGGTGTAAGACAGCTTTACACATGCAATACACTTAGGTTAACTTGACGAGCCTAGCATGTACATGCACATGGCCTCGAACACAAGAGACCGAAAGGTCGAACATGAGTCGTATGGAAGATACGATCAACATGGAGATGTTCACCGACGATGACTAGTCCGTCTCACGTGATGATCGGACACGGCCTAGTCGACTCGGATCATGTATCACTTAGATGACTAGAGGGATGTCAAATCTGAGTGGGAGTTCATTAAATAATTTGATTAGATGAACTTTATTATCATGAACAATAGTCTAAAATCTTTGCAAAATGTCTTGTAGATCAAATGGCCAACGCTAATGTCACCATGAACTTCAACGCTCCTAGAGAAAACCAAGCTGAAAGATGATGGCAAACTATTCAGACCGGGTCCCAAACCCGAGGATTATCCTCATAGCTGCCAAGAAACAATATGTCCTAGAAGCACCGCTAGGTGAAGCATCCATCGAGAGAACCAAGACGTTATGAACGCTTGGCAGTCTCGTCTTGATGATTACTCCCTCGCTCGGCAGCATGCTTTACAGCTTAGAACCGGGCTCCAAAAGCGCTTTTGAGCGACACGGAGCATATGAGATGTTCGAGGAGCTGAAACTAGTTTTCCAAGCTCACGCCCGGTCGAGAGATATGAAGTCTCCGACAAGTTCTACAGTTGTAAGATGGAGGAAAATAGTTCACAAGCTGAGCACATACTCAAAATGTCTGGGTTGCACAACACTTTGTCCCAGTTGGACATTAACCTCCTGGACGAGGCGGTCATTGACGGAATCCTTTAGTCGCTCCCACCAAGCTACAAGAGCTTTGTGATGAACTACAATATGCGTGGGGATGGTGAAAACTATTCCTGAAGTATTTTCAATCTTTGAAGTCAGCAGAGGTAGAAATCAAGAAGGAGCATCAAGTGTTGATGGTCAACAAAACCACTAAGTTCAAGAAGGGCAAGGGAAAGAAGAACTTCAAGAAGGACGGCAAGGATGTTGCCACGCCTGGTAAGCCAGTTGCCAGGAAGAAGTCAAAGAATGGACCCAAGCACGAGATCGAGTGCTTTTATTGCAAAGGGAAGGAGTCCTTTGGAAGCGGAATTGCCCCAAATACTTAGCGCATACGAAGGCCGGCAACACTAAAGGTATATTTGATATACATGTAATTGATGTGTACCTTACCAAGACTCGTAGTAACTCCTGGGTATTTGATACGGTGCCGTTGCTCACATATGTAACTCACAAAGCAGGAGCTGCGGAATAAGCGGAGATCGGCGAAGGACGAGGTGACGATGCGCTTGTCGGAATGGTTCCAAGGTCGATGTGATCGCCGCTGGCACGCTACCTCTACATTTACCTACGGGATTAGTTTTAAACCTCAATAATTGTTATTTAGTGCCAAGTTTGAGCATGAACATTGTATCGAGGATCTCGTTTAATCTGAGATGGCTACTCATTTAAATCCGAGAATAATGGTTGTTCTATTTATATGAGAGAAATGTTTTATGGTCATGCTCGATGGTCAATGGTTTATTCTTAATGAATCTCGAACGTAATGTTACACATGTTCATAGTGTGAATACCAAAAGATGTAAAGTTGATAACGATAGTCCCACATACTTGTGGCATCGCCGCCTTGGTCACATTGGTGTCAAGCGCATGAAGAAGCTCCATGCTGATGGACTTTTAGAGTCTCTCGATTATGAATCATTTGACACATTCGAACCATGCCTCATGGGCAAGATGACCAAGACTCCGTTCTCCGGAACAATGGAGCGAGCAACCAACTTATCGGAAATCATACATACCGATGTATGCGGTCCAATGAGTGTTGAGGCTCATGGAGGATATCGTTATGTTCTCACTCTCACCGATGACTTGAGTAGATATGGGTATGTCTACTTGATGAAACACAAGTCTGAGACCTTTGAAAAGTTCAAGGAATTTCAGAATGAAGTAGAGAATCAACGTGACCGAAAGATAAAATTCTTGCGATCGATCGTGGAGGAGAATATTTAAGTCACGAATTTGGTACACACTTAAGGAAATGTGGAATCGTTTCACAACTCACGCCGCTGGAACACCTCAAGCGTAACGGTGTGTCCGAACGTCGAATCGCACTCTATTGGATATGGTGCGATCTATGATGTCTCTTCTTGATTTACCGCTATCATTTTGGGGATACGCTCTAGAGACAGCTACATTCACTTTAAATAGGGCACCGTCTAAATCCGCTGAGACGACACGTATGAATTATGGTTTGGGAAGAAACCTAAGTCGTCGCTTTCTAAAAGTTTGGGGATGCGATGCTTATGTCAAGAAACTTCAACTTTGAAAAGCTCGAACCCAAGTCGGAAAAATGCGTCTTCATAGGATACCCTAAGGAAACCATTGGGTATACCTTCTACCTTAGATCCGAAGGCAAGATCTTTGTTGCCAAGAACGGATCCTTTCTACGAAAAGGAGTTTCTCTCGAAAGGAGTAAGTGGGAGGAAAGTAGAACTCGATGAAGTACTACCTCTTGAACCGGAAAGTAGTACACTTCGAGGAAAATGTTCCTGTGGTGCCTACACCGATCGGAGAGGAAATTAATGATGATGATCAAGGTACTTCGGATCAAGTTGCTACCGAACTTCGTAGGTCCACTAGGGACACGCCCGCACTGCAGTGGTACGGCAACCCTGTCCCGGAAATCATGTTGTTAGACAACGGTGAACCTTCGAACTATGAAGAAGCGATGGCGGCCCAGATTCCAACGAATGGCTTGAAGCCATGCAATCCGAGATAGGATCCATGTATGAAAACAAAGTATGGACTTTGATAGACTTGCCCGATGATCGGCGAGCGATAGAAAACAAATGGATCTTTAAGAAGAAGACGGACGCGGATGGTAATGTTACCATCTATAAAGCTCGACTTGTCGCTAAGGGTTATCGACAAGTTCAAGGGATTGACTACGATGAGACTTTCTCTCCGTAGGCGAAGCTTAAGTCCGTCTCAATCATGTTAGCAATTGCCGCATACTATGATTATGAGATATGGCAGATGGACGTCAAACGGCATTCCTTAACGGTTACCTTAAGGAAGAGTTGTATATGATGCAGCAGGAAGGTTTTGTCGATCCTAAGAATGCTAACAAGGTATGCAAGCTCCAAATGATCCATTTATGGGCTGGTGCAAGCATCTCGAAGTTGGAACATTCGCTTTGATGAGATGATCAAAGCGTTTGGGTTTATGAGACTTATGGAGAAGCCTGCGTTTACAAGAAAGTGAGTGGGAGCTCAGAGCATTTCTCATATTATATGTAGATGACATACTTTTGATGGGAAATGATATAGAAGTTTTGGACAGCATTAAGGCCTACTTGAATAAGAGTTTTTCAATGAAGGACCTTGGAAGCTGCTACACATATTAGGCATCAAAATCTATAGGGATAGATCGAGACGCCTCATAGGTCTTTCACAAAGCACATACCTTGATAAGATTTTGAAGAAGTTCAAAATGGATCAGTCCAAGAAAGGGTTCTTGCCTGTTTTGCAAGGTGTGAAATTGAGCTCGGCTCAATGCCCGACCACGGCAAAAGATAAAGAAGAGATGAGTGTCATCCCTATGCCTCAGCCATAGGATCTATTATGTATGCCATGTCGTGTACTGACTGATGTAAACCTTGCCGTAAGTTTGGTAGGAAGGTACCAAAGTAATCCCGCAAGGAACACTGGACAGCGGTCAAGAATATCCTGAAGCACCGAAAAGGACAAAGGACATGTTTCTCGTTTATGGAGGTGATGAAGAGCTCGTCAGAAGGGTTACGCCGACGCTTAGCTTCGACACAGATCTGGATGACTCAAAGTCACAAACCGGATACGTGTATATGTTGAATGGTGGAAGCAAGAGCTGGTGCGGTACCGCAAGCGAGAAGCGTCGTGGCGGGATCTACATGTGAAGCGGAGTACATGGCAGCCTCGGAGGCCGCACATGAAGCAATTTGGGTGAAGGAGTTCATCACCGACCTAGGAGTCATACCCAATGCGTCCGGAGCCGATCAAACTCTTCTGTGACAACACCGAGCTATTGCACTTGCCAAGGAGCCTGTGTTTCACAAGAAGACCAGTGCACATCAAGTTGCCGCTCAACTCCATTCGTGAAAATGTTCAAGATGGGGACATAGAAATTTGCAAAGTGCATACGGATCTGAATATCGCAGATCCGTTGACTAAACTCTCTTCCATGAAAGCAAAACATGATCAACACGAGAACTCTATGGGTGTTCGATTCATCACAATGTAACTAGATTATTGACTCTAGTGCAAGTGGGAGACCTGTTGGAAATATGCCCTAGAGGCAATAATAAAAGTATTATTATTATATTTCCTTGTTCATGATAATTGTCTTTTATTCATGCTATAATTGTATTATCCGGAAATCGTAATACACGTGTGAATACATAGACCACAATATGTCCCTAGTGAGCCTCTAGTTGACTAGCTCGTTGATCAACAGATAGTCATGGTTTACTGACTATGGACATTGGATGACGTTGATAACGGGATCACATCATTAGGAGAATGATGTGATGGACAAGACCCAATCCTAAGCATAGCACAAGATCGTGTAGTTCGTTTTGCTAGAGCTTTTCCAATGTCAAGTATCTCTTCCTTAGACCATGAGATCGTGTAACTCCCGGATACCGTAGGAGTGCTTTGGGTGTACCAAACGCCACAACGAATCGGGTGACTATAAAGGTGCATTACAGGTATCTCCGAAAGTGTCTCATTGGGTTGACACGGATCGAGATCGGATTTGTCACTCCGCATGACGGAGAGGTATCATCGGGCCCACTTTCGGTAGTGCATCATCATAATGAGCTCAAAGTGACCAAGTGTTTGGTCACAGGATCATGCATTACTAAGATGAGTAAAGTGACTTGCCGGTGAACGAGATTGAACGAGGTATTGGGATACCGACGATCGAATCTCGGGCAAGTAAAATACCGATGGACAAAGGGAATTGTATAGGGGTTGTTTGAATCCTCGACATCGTGGGTTCATCCGATGAAATCATCGAGGAGCATGTGGGAGCCAACATGGGTATCCAGATCCCGCTGTTGGTTATTGCCCGAGAGCCGCTCCTCGGCCATGTTCCAGATGTCTCCCGAACCCGTAGGGTCTACACACTTAAGGTTCGGTGACGCTAGGGTTGTATGAATATGAGTATGCAGCAAACCGAATGTTGTTCGGAGTCCCGGATGAGATCCCGGACGTCACAGGAGTTCCGGAATGGTCCGGAGGTAAAGATATATATATGGGAAGTCTTATTTTGGTCGCCGGAAAAGTTTTGGGCATTATCGGTATTGTACCGGGAGTGCCGAAAGGGGTCCGGGGTTCCACCGGGGGGGTCCACCTGCCCCGGGGGGCCACATGGGCTGTAGGGGGTGCGCCTTGGCCTATATGGGCCAAGGGCACCAGCCCGAAGAGGCCCATGCTTTGGAGATAAAGGAGAGGAAGAGTCCTAAAGGGGAAGGCACCTCCGAGGTGCCTTGGGCAGGATGGACTCCTCCCCCCTCGGCCGCACCCCTTCCTTGGAGGAAGGGGCAAGGCTGCGCCCTCCCCTCTCTTGCACCTATATAAAGGGAGGGAGGAGGGGGTGGCCGCACTCAAGCCCTTGGCGCCTCCTCCTCGCAACACCTCCTCCTCCTCCCGTAGTTGCTTAGCGAAGCCCTGCCGGAGTTCTGCTGCATCCACCACCACGCCGTCGTCTGCTGGATCATCATCAACCTCTCCTCCCCTTGCTGGATCAAGAAGGAGGAGACGTCATCCGCCTCCGCACGTGTGTTGAACGCGGAGGTGCTGTCCGTTCGGCACTAGGTCATCGGTGATCTGAATCACGGCGAGTACGACTCCATCAACCCTGCTCCATTGAACGCTTCCGCACGCGATCTACAAGTGGTATGTAGATGCAATCACTCTCCCATGACTCGTTGCTAGATGAACTCATAGATGGATCTTGGTGAAACCGTAGGAAAAATTTTAATTTTCTGCAACGTTCCCCAACAGTTAGCCACCCTATCGCGGCCACGGGTGGTCGATCCGATCGGGCCGCTTTTTTTCGGTTGTATGGGCTCTAAAGCCTCGTCGTCAAATTTAGGGCAGCAGCTGCGCTTTGGATAGTTTCTTGTGTGGCATCGCCACTGCATTTCTTTCTTGATTGTCTAGCACTTTGTTCCATCTACTGTTGAGTGTATTCTGCGCGGCCTTAAGCCTTTGCTTCTGCTTCTTCAGACTCCTCGCGGTGGCAATAAGCCTTCTATGGAGGTTCTCTTGCCCCAAATGCCTTTCCGGGATGATGTGTGCATCGTCGTCTGGACTGTTCTCCTCTCCGGAGACAGGTTGATGAGTTTTACCCTCGGCGCCGTCGTGGTTCGCATGCAGAATGACTCCGTGCATTATGTTCGCCGGCCCGGTTTCATCCTGCGCTATCGCTGGGTTCATGTGGCCGTCGTTTCCTGTGGAGTCGATCGGGGTATTATTCTTTCTTGCGCTATTATCGCTGTTTTTGCCGAGGCGGGATTTGGAGCGGCGCCTACGTCGTTGCTTTGGTTGCTTCTCGAGGGTATTCTCCTTCGCTGCATCCTTCCGTTCCTCGTCATTGTTTTCTTTGGGTGTATCCACCATGTATATATCGTGTG
The DNA here is from genome assembly GCA_021605145.1 of Aegilops bicornis. Lineage (NCBI taxonomy): Eukaryota > Viridiplantae > Streptophyta > Magnoliopsida > Poales > Poaceae > Aegilops > Aegilops bicornis. The sequence continues at coordinate 703,821,027 of CM038669.1, forward strand.
ATGAAGTGGCTGTCCAGCGCATACTGGGCGGTGGTTCCTGTTCCTCTCCTGCATCGTCGTCCATACCGTCGATGTCTTTGGAGTCGAAATCAAGCATGTCGGTTAAATCGTTGACAGTGGCTATTAAGTGGGTGGTGGGTGGGGAACGAATTTATTCGTTGTCCGCTTCCCACTCGAGCCGGACATAGTTCGGCCGAGGGTCTTCTGACAAGGAGAGAGACCTTAATGAATTCCAGCACGCCGCCCAAGGGCGAGTGCCGAAAATATCCGCGAGGTAAACTCCATGATCGGTGCCCAATCAGATTCGATAGGCACGGACGCAAGCGGTTCGAAGCCCGTGGCCGGGGACGAATCCAAGGGTTCGGCAACACAGGTCTCATAAGAGGTGAAGTCAGTATTCGGCTCTAACGCCGCTGAGTGTGCGACCTCCGTGGCGGGGTCCATCCACCCGTCCTGATGACACGACCGCTTCCGGATTGAGGACCGGAGTAGGCACAGGTGTGCTCTCCGAACACCGTCCCCGACAGAAAGCCAAGTCATGCTCGTCGTGGATCGGCGCATAAGACTGACATGGGCTCGAATCCGTCGAAGATCAAGTCTCCATGGATGTCGGCGGTATAGTTTAAGTTTCCAAACCTGACATGACGGCCAGGGGCGTAGCTCTCGATCTGCTATAGATGGCCAAGCGAGTTGGCCCGCAGTACGAAGCCGCCGAATAAAAAGATCTGTTCGGGGAGAAAAACCTCACCCTGGATCGCATCGTTGCCGATGATCGAAGGAGCCATCAAGCCTTATGGTGACGGCACAGTGGAACTCTCAATGAAAGCACCAATGTCGGTGTCAAAACCGGCGGATCGCGGGTCCCGAACTGTGCGTCTAAGGCGGATGGTAACAGGAGGCGGGGGACACAATGTTTACCCAGGTTTGGGCCCTCTTGATGGAGGTAATACCCTACTTCCTGCTTGATTGATCTTGATGATATGAGTATTACAAGAGTTGATCTACCACGAGATCGTAGAGGCTAAACCCTAGAAGCTAGCCTATGATTATGATTGTTGTTCTTGTCCTACGGACTAAACCCTCCGGTTTATATAGACACCCTGAGGGGGGGCTAGGGTTACACAGAGTCGGGTTACAAGGGAGGAGATCTACATATCCGAATTGCCAAGCTTGCCTTCCACGCAAAGGAGAGTCCCACCCGGACACGGGACGAAGTTTTCAATCTTATATCTCTATAGTCCAACAGTCCAGCCAGAGTATATAGTCCGACTGTCCGAGGACCCCCTAATCCAGGACTCCCTCAGGTGGCGCAGGCAGATGATGAGAAAAAGGTGACGAGGCTACGATAAAGTGTGGTAGGTCCATGAATGGCTCAACGGAGGCGACATTGGCCAAATCACGGTGGTCCAGGCTTTGGAGGTGGCACCAACGAAGGCGGCACGAGGATGTGGATGGCAACGCAAGGGAGCATGTGACCTAAAATGCCCATGGTGCCAACATTTGTATAGACGGAGGGCGCGCTACATTGCCTCGCCAAACCTCCAAATGTGGAGGCTCGGGGTCTCGGTCTGTAGCGCCCTCGCCAAATCTCTATAATGACGATCGGAACGATATGGTTGACTTTGCTAGAGTTGCTCTTACGCTTGTGAGCATGATCACCAAAAAGGTGTCCTTCTAGCAAAGGGCACCGTAACAAGGAATGGTGGCATTGGGGAAAATGTTAGGACATGTACGATGTTTTTATTTATGACTGCCAAATAGGATAAATGCGAAGGTGGAGGAAAGAGAATAAGAAGAGAAAAAGGCTTGCCTTCTCTTAATTAATAGATGATATCTTAGAATGTCTCATCACATATTTAGGAATAACTGGTTACTAGTTGAACATAAGACTAAGAAAAAACAATTGTACATATGTTTTTCTATTGCCATCTCTTATTTATCAAAACTGCTCAAGATAAGATTGTTTTATCAACAACTGTATATGTCCTTATAATGCCATATCGTAGTCATGGCCTAGGTTATTTCTATAATTTTTTCGCGGGAAATGGCCTAGGTTATTTCTATAATTTTTTCGCGGGAAATGGCCTTCATTATTTCAACGTACAAGGAGAGAAAACAAAGACTATTTGGTCAAAGATAACATAGTAGCATCACAATATACATGGTGTACAATTTTTTAGGACCCTGATAAGTACCTGACGAGTGGCACGAATACATGACAACTCCAAACGTTTTTTATGGCAAGTTTAGTGATGCGAGGATGACAATTTTAGTTGTCAAGCATGACAACTTTTGTGTTTCAGTTTAGTTTTGACAGAAACTCGCCGGAATTTGCGATCCTTGCATGACTAGAATTGTCGTCGAAAAAGTCATGGCAGGAGTGCTATGCACCTGACGTGTGGCACTTATCATTTTTTTAAACCTTTTGCATTGCCTTCTTCTCTTTTGCGTGAAATGATCTCTAATTTGTGACAGCAAAGCAATATTCCCTTGATACATAAGATGTTATTTTCCATGTTATCTAAAAACAGTACAGAAGTAATAGGTGGAACTATTTTAGTTGAAAACGGCGAGGCACCCACATCGACAACAATACATAGCACAACTGGAGCTTATCCTCCATGGATCATCACGACAATCAGTGGCGCGCTTCCCTCTGTTTTTTTGTTTATTTATGCAATTTGGTATGCCGCCGGGAGCAGCCTGGGCACGGGGTGGACCATCAGCGGCACGGCCCGCTGCAGCAGCAGAGAGAAGGCCTCCTCCATGTTGAGCTTGTCGGGCGTCTGGCCCGCCGGCAGCTCCCAGTCGAACGAGTGCACGAGCGTGGCCGCCGTCACGGTGACCACCCGCAGGCCCCAGCTGAGGCCCGCGCAGATCCGCCGGCCGGCCCCGAACGGGATCAGCCTGAAGTCGGCCCCTTGACGTCGACGTCGGCGTGGGTCCCTCCCGGGAGGAACCGGGCGGGCCGGAATTCGAGCGGGTCGGGCCACAGGGCCGGGTCGCGGGCGATGCCCCACACGTTGACCAGCAGCTCCGTGCCCTTGGGGATGCGGTAGCCGGCGACCTCGCACTCCTCGGAGGCCATCCGCGGCAGCGAGAGCGGCGTCGACGGGTGCAGCCGGAACGTCTCCTTGATGACCGCGTTGAGGAAGGTGAGGCGCGGCAGGTCGGACTCCGAGACGAGCCTGCCCCGGCCCACGACGGCGTCCATCTCCTCCTGCGCCCGCTTCCAGCATGTCCGGGTGGCGGATCAGCTCCGCCACCGCCCACTCCACTATCGTCGACGTCGTCTCCGTGCCCGCCACGAACAAGTTCTGCATGCATGCATGGAGAGTTAATCAGGCGCATTGGACGACTGCGGCTGTGGAGTTGCCATGCCGGTCACAGTCACGGCCGGGAACGAAGTAGATTGTTACCAGTATGAGCGCCTTGACGTCCGTGTCTGTGATCCTGTCCTCCTCGCCGCCGGTGAGGGACTTGTCTTCCTGCACCATTGCGAGCAGCAAGCCGAGCAGGTCCTTACCTTCCTTCTCCTCGCCGGCCGTGCTTCCTCCGGCCCTTCTCTCGGCGATGATCCCGTTCATCATGTCGTCGAACCGGCGGTGCAGTTTCTTCAGCCTGGCAACGACCCCCTGCGGGTCGAGCCACCGGAGCGCCGGCACGAAGTCCCCGACGTTGAGCACGCCGCCCACCTCCATCACCTCCAGCACGATCTCCTTGAACTCCCTGGCGCCAAGCTCAGCGCCAGCCGCAGCGAACACCCGGAGCCCCACCGCCGCCCGCGAGAGCGCGTTGGTCGTGCACACGTTCGCCGCCTTGCCGACCGCCACCACCCCGCCGGTAGCAGCGGCGTCAGCGAGGGACCTCACCATGAGCGCAGCCTCCCGCTCGCGGAACCCGCGGAGGTCGTCGAGCGCGCGGGCCGAGAAGAGGTTCACGGCGCACACCTTCCTCATCGCGCGCCACCGGGGGCCGTAGGGCGCGAACACCACGTCCTGGTAGTTGTACGCCATGTGCTCGCCGCCGGAGTTGGGCGGCCGGCTGCTGAACTTGGCGTCGTGGGTGCGGAGGAACTGCTCGGCCACGGCGGCCGACCCAGCCACCACCACGACGGAGCTGCCGAACCGGAGCCGGAGCACGGGCCCGTACACCTTGGACATCTCGTGCATGGTCTGGTGCGTCTTGCCGCCGAGCTGCGGGAGGTTCCCCAGCACCGGCCAGCCCCTCGGTCCCGGCGGCAGCGGCGCGCGCCCCTTGTCAGCACGGAAGAAGAGGACATAGCATATGGTCACGGCAACGGCCAAGGTGGAGAGGAGCAACGGGAGAGGGATATCCATGGCGACGAGGTGCATTGTTGCGTTCGATATGCAAGCACTGCAGGTGCTCAAGTGTTCATGTATGCATTGCATGCATGGGGTTCAAGATGAAGGCGCACGGTAGGTGGACGTGGACATGACCGGCAAAACTGTACAGGTGAAACGTCTCATCCGGCAAAGCTCAACCACAGCTTTTACTTACCAACCACTATAATATGGTCTCTTGCAGCTTTCGCTTACCTACCGGTATGCCTACCACCATTTGCGTTTCGGATGGTTTTGTGTCGCCTACTACAGGACTAATTGTAGTACTACTGTCGCTGGAGCGATGATAGGACGAGGATGGAAACTGTGCAGGTGAATGTGCACAGTTCGTATTTCATTCACAGATATAAAGGTTACTAAACATGTTCAATCACTTGAGCATATCAAATATACATTTGCCTCAGAAACTAAAATAAAATATAAGTACATCAACCATGCATCGACACTCTCCGCGGCATGAATGAACTGCGCGGTAAAATATAGCATCTAGTTTATTGGTGGTATAGCGAGAAATGATGACATTCAAGATGGTACCAAGTTTGAACTATGGAGTACAATGAAGCATCTACCTTAATGGCGGAACAATCAGAAATGATGACCTGTTTTATCTCCTTTTTTTTTTTCTTGGCTGTAGACTTGTAGTAATATGGTTAATTACCAGGCCACCCCTGGCCTTTGTTTCCTCTTCAACTCCGGAAAAGCTTTGGGCACGGTTTGGAATGTCGTTTCTACTTTGAATACCCTGATAAAAATACAGGCCACTGTCCGTCGTTTTTGTTTCCGCCCGCAAATCGCTCCTGGCCGGTAAGATACACCCATAAGAAAAATATATCTGTATTTATTTACATCGATTCCAAGCGCGGCCTTGGATGAAAAGCTGGGCCATAGGACTTTTCTCTAAATATCAGAAATGACAACATTCACGCAAATGTTACGGTGTCATATGATTCCTGAACTCTAGTCCTAGCCCGGGCTGTTTCAGCCTGCAAGGAAAGGAAACAAAAAGTGAGTATCAAAGATGAGTTCACTCCGAGTTCATCGTAGACAACATAGTAGAATAAGAGCATACACATCATCCCAGCACAGCATGACGGGCTGGTGAGGCAAGCAAGGCCATGTATGGTGGTCGCGATGCAGATTCAGTCATACCAGACTTCGTTATCATACCAACTTTACCAAGCAATCTAAAAGGCTAATGATCGATATGGATATGTCCGTGGAAAGTAAGTTCAGCGGAAACAAGAACTGCATTTCATTTTTCTTGTCACAGAGCATAGAAGGCAGTAATTTACAAAGACTACTAATGCTGTATTCATCGGTGCATTCCATTCCCCGTTGGCCCCACACTGCTACGGCTATGCCCTGCCCTGCTGTCTAAGGCTCTAAGCTGGTCCTTCCCAGGAGCAATTTTATGAAGCTTAAATTTTAGTAGATAATACTACCATCCAATTTCATCAACAGAGAGCACGGGGGCCTACCTCTTTATCCCAGTTGGTATGAAGCATCATCACAAGCAGAGCTATTATTTGCACTACCATCGCACATATGATTCCCAGCCAAAGCCCCTGCTAAAGAAAGAAGGCTCATGCTAGAATTCAGGCAGAACCCGCACAACGTATCCTCCCAGAATTGCATAAAACATACAGTACAACTTACCTTACCACCGATCTGCAGAACAAATGCAAAAATAACAGCTGAAGGGATACCAAAAGCATAGTAAGCACATAGGTTGATGAAGGAGCATACTTTCTGCCAGCCACACCCTCTAGCGGCACCTTCAGAGCAATAAACAATAAACAGATAAATTTAGCAAATGCTACCCAAGATCAGTAATAATGTTCGCAAAGAGCTACACAGGGTAGATTATTCCACATATGAAGGCAAAGCTAATGTTAAAGGGGTGGGCATTTGAAGCATATTCAACTAAAAATAACCCCAAACTACTAATGTCTCCGACGAGCTACAGGGATATACCATTTCTCATAAAAGGAAAATATTAAAGAGGTGGCCATCTGAAGCATATATAAAATAAAAGACAAACCTACTAATGTTTAAGTGGGAAAAAGCTACAAGGACCACGGCCCGTGTTGGTACTGTTTAAGAGATCTTTTACAGTACATCAGATCAATATTGACCGTCCATTTATGTGTTTGGATGGCCGGCGGTGCGGGGCGGCTGCGCGGTCGAAGATACTGGGGCGGCGACAGATGGCCGGGAGACGGAGCGCCGGAGCGGACGGCCGCCGAACTGCTGGGGCGGCTGTTTCCAACGAGGAATGAGACGAGCGGACGGCGGCCGGGCTGCTGGGGCGGCTACGTCCAAGGAAGAATGAGACGAAGCGGACGGCGGCCGGGCTGCTGGGGCGGCTACGTCCAAGGAAGAATGAGACGAGCGGACGGTCGCCAGACTGCTGTGGCGGCTGCGTCCAAGAAACAATGAGACAGAGCGGACAGCCGACGTTGGGCTGCTGGGGCGGCTGCGTCCAAACAATGACGAACAATTCTAATACGGGGCTTGAATTTGATGCTATGAATCATTAGACTACCTATAAAGTGGGAGTAATATAGATGGTAACATCACACATCTTAGACAAAACAGATGATGTGGCGAGTAATTAATGAGAAAAGGCATGTGGTAACATAGTTAGTTATTGTTTTTTTTAATTTTCATAGGGGAAGATTTCCCCACCTGATTTGTATTCATTTGCCTGCAGGCTTTGCAACCCATCGCAAGATAGGGTCCAAGTGAACCAGAATTACAGAGGACACAGGGAGAAGAGATAAGAAAAAAGACACACACCAACATTACACAGAACATGGGAGAACAAGAGAGAAAACACAACGATGAGCACCGCCAGTGTAATCTAATGGCATCGGCCAACCGAGACTAAACCACGACACTGCACCGTCGACGCAATCGAAAGGCCCCGTACATCCGAGACTGCACAACGCCGCGACACTACCTGTGTCGTGGGGCGCATTTGAAGGGACACATGAGTCCGAGACGGCACCACGGCACCTCTGTGCCACCGGTGTAGTCGAAGGGCATCGCCTAGCAAACCAGCCCATGACACTGCACCGTCGACGCAATCGAAAGCCACCACGCAACCGAGACTGCACAACGCCATGACACCGCCTGTGTCGGGGGTACATTCGAAAGGTTGCGTGAGGCCAAGACGGCGCCACGGCCCCTGTGTGCCACCGGTGTAGTCGCTGGGCACCGCCTAGCAGAGACACACCAAGGAGCACTCAAGCACGACACACACCACCGTCGCCCCTAGACCGGCCACACCACCGCCACTATCCGCACCAACCCACAACCACCAACTCAAACCGGCAAAACACCATCCCAAACCTCAGGCGAGCAACATGGAGCAGCGTCTCCAAGACAGACGCCACCAAGGTGGTAACGACATCGAGGATGCCGCCGTCGTCCGATCCAGGAGCTGGATCAAAGGCTTTCACCCAGAGAATAAACAGAGTAGGCGAGGAACCAATGCATCACACGACCGCACCTCCAAGGAGGGATCCGACGCCACAGGGCGCCGCTACCACCGGTGCCGACCAAAGCCGACATAGGGCTTTCGACCTTTTGCATCGCCCTCGCCACCCAGGTTGAACCACGTCGCAACCGAGACCGGAGGCAAGATCAAGACGGGCAGCCAACCTCGCGGACAACGGCCACCGAGCGCCCGCAGGTCCAACACCAGGCCGTCGAAGTAGACACAAACGGATGGATCTGAGCAAGGCACGCCGGAGGTGTCAGATCCGCGGGAGGCCACGGCAGCCAGGAGATACCTTTGCCGCCCGACTTGGATCTCTGTCTCGGAAGAGAGGGAGTGGCTGGCACCACCTCGCCCCCCCATGACGCCTGAGCAAGAAGGCACGGCACCTCGCCGAGGCCCAAGACAAGAAATTTCACACGCTACGCCCAAACCATGGTTTAGATCCGGCGCCACGGATCCGCCATGGGGTCATTTATCGGCGCCACGGCTACCATGCGCATGAAAGGTGGCCCAGCCACATCACACATACCAAGACAGGATGAGTCTATAACCTAATAAATGAAGTGTTGCATGACAGCACACATATGTTACTCCCCACTATAGAGGTAGTAACATAGACTAGAAACATATGCATGTTACTAGTCTAAGTTACTACCCATTACTAGTCTTACAATTATAACATCAAGAAAGGACAAATCAATTATATAATGACCATTACTACCCACTATCATCAAAATATCCTAAAGAAAAAAAATCAGGGATCAATAATGACCATTGGATCAATTATATACTACCCACTATTTCTAGTAGTATGATGTATTGTAAAAAATCTCCGGTTTAAGCCCAGCGTTTAAGAGGGAAGAAGTAGTACTGTTCAAGGCCCGAAGTTTAAGAGGAAAGAGCCCATGTTGGCACTGCGCAAATGAGGTGCACGTGCGAGCCTACTACGTGATGAGGACCAATTTTAATTCAGGTTCTACATGTGCCAAAAAGGATCATCTTAGAGCTGCCGCGTATGGTATATACACATATGATGTCATTGACGTGTAATGTGATGAGGTGATCCACATCTAAAAGCTTTCTGTTTGGGATACCGTGTTCAGGTGATGTGATCAGACACAGATGTCCTCCTGTGCAAGCAAGAGCAGTGCATTTCTATGGCAAAGTGCCAACTGAAATACAGGAATAAATTGAAAAAACAGTGTGTCCTCCCATTTTTGTTAAGTCACTGTTCCTTTTTGTCCAGTAGTTTAAGCAAGCTGTTACCAATTGATCTGTTTAAATTGATCTGGTGGCTTGCATCCATTTGATCTGTTAATATGTTCTGAACATCTAAACCACCAGTTTGTTTCTTTGCACAAGTGCATGTTCTAAAATGTGATGGCATGCCCATAATGCACTCAATTGTTTAGTTTTTACTTCATGGCAGACTGTTGAAGATGTTGGATACACATTTCAAAGAAAATGATGTGTCTTGGCGCAGGCAAGTAGCCATAAGAAAGGGAGCTACTTCAAGCAACTTGAGCACCTGAAGCATACCAAGTGTCTCTACGGCTTATTAGAGCGGCAACCACCAGGAAATCTTGCACACAATCTAAACGCCCCCAGATGATGAAGATGTACACTGTTGGACTGCTACAGTGATGTGGAGTGCACGAGTTGGTCAGAAAAGAATACACCGTGGAACTGCCACAGCCTCAGGATCAGGAGATATCCAGGAGGGTCAGGGAGTGCCAAACTTAAGCCTTAAGCCGCACAAGCTCTTGGGGCGCAATACAAGACAAAGCACGAGATCTTTATCGCCTCAGACGCGTGCTTGTATATGAAGCCTGAGGAGAGGTACATTTAAAGCCAAGGCAGGCGCTAGTGCAGTTGCCAATTGGTGTGCCTGGATAAGAGGAAAACAGTGTCTGTCTCAAAAGGATCAAGAACTTGAAGGGGCTTGGGGGGCCTTGAAGAATCAACGCGTGCATCCACCACAGGTGAACATCGAGCTTCTCTACATGTGCTTGTTTTCTGTTTTCTCTTCCCAAAACAATCTCGATGGCATGCAGTTCTGTTGAATTTAGAGTTTGCAAGCTGAAATTCTGTGTGTTCTGTAGCAGGTATGGAGATGCTGGTGGGCGTGCAAGACGGCCTGAACATAGAGCAAGAGTATGCCAACGCGATGCGCACGCAGTCTAACATGCGCTTCTTATCAAACAAGGAAGAGATGGAAGCCCTTCTTCAGCCTCAGCAAGATCTCGTCCTTCCAATGCTTCACAACATGAGGCGGAGAAAATCTGCTGAAATTGAGCTCGCAATGACTGGTTACTTTGATGCCAGTGCGGGAGGCCTCGGAGATCTGCAAGCAGCTACTGAGGAACATCAAGAACACCGAAAGCAACTACCAATCAATGGACAGCTTCCTTGCAAGCATAGGCTGTACTACTGCCACTAGTAGTACCTCCCTTGCACTGGAAACAATCCCGGTAGAAGCAACCCTTTCAGCACCACCACAAGGAGCAATTTCAGACAGATTCATGACAGGTACTCCTCCGTGCTCCAGACCATCAAATCAAGTCACAGGAAAGTGGCAAAGAAGCTCAAGATAGTGAAAATCATCAAGAAGCTCTCAAGGACTTGCCTCGTCATTGCCGGTGGTGCGGTTGCCATCGGGATTGCAGCACACCTGCTGGTCTTTAGCCTTCTGGTTGGATCTGCGCTCATGGGGCTCTGCCCTATTGCGCTCAAGAGAAGGGTCACAAGGCTGAAACGTTCCAAGACAAAGTCTTTGCAGCAGTTGCAGGAGCAACTCGATACAGCCGCAAAGGGCACATATGTTCTTGGCAGGGACTTCGATACGGTGAGCCAACTTGCCGTGCGCCTCTCTGACGGTATTGAGCGGGAGAATGCAATGGCAACATATTGCATGGAGATGGTGGATGAGAAGTATCCGGTGCAGGAGATGGTGTTGGAGCTGAGGAGGAGTTGTTCTAGCTCTAGGAGATTGGCCATGGAGCTAGAAGAGCACGTGGGCCTGTGCCTTGCTACAATCCATAGAGCTAGAGTTTTGGTGATCGAAGAGATCTCCAAGCAAGCATGAATACAGTTGCCTGTTTAGTTAGTGTGGACATTATGTTTAGGAGTACTTCAGAGATGTTTATTTTTTTTGTTAGACCGTGCAGGGAATTTGCACTTCAATACAATAGGATAGAAAATTAGGGCGATTTAGTTTCGTCCAAAGAAGGAAAAGGAAGAAAAAACAAAAATAAACAGATGGTTTGTGAGAGTTTGAGCAAAACTAGAAATATCAACTGCAATTTCTTGTGGGGAAATTGATGCTTTCTTGTACAATCAGTGTATATATGAAAACATTCTGAGATTATTTCTGAAATAGTACATGCAAGTAAAAAACTTCCACCTATCCTCAAATATTCTGTTTCTAAACAGTTGTTAGCAATTTACGTTCAATGTCTGTTCATGATTGAAGTTCAATCTGATGGCTACTATACGAAGGAAACATGCTTGAGACAAACCAAACAGCATTAATTGACAGAAAATGGTCAAGGGACTATGCAATATGATATTCTGTTTACACATGAGGCTTCAGGCTTCCTCAGAAGGGAGAAAACTGCTGTATTTTAGACACATAAAATTAATATTAGGATGTGTATTTAGGCCATACGCCCATACCTGATAGTGTGCATTGTATGCCATCCATGAAGTTAGAAGTGGCGAGAATTGGCATCATTATGGATACATACTTTACTATCTCTTCTTCATTGCTGTACAAATAACCCCACACATCTCGTACAGAAACTGTGATGATAACTACAAGAAGGCCTTCTGCTAGGCACATGATTCCTGAAATAAGAATTGATAGACGTGCTGCTTGTGGATTCCCGGCGCCTAATTCATTGGACACTCTGATACTATGTATAAACATAAATCATGAATTCAAACTGGTTAACTACAAGTTTGATATGTTAATTCTCACAAAATGAAAGGAAAAGAGTGGAATTCTGAATTTGTGCTCCCCTGACCTTATTGCACTGCTCAGCCCACTTGGAATTGTATACACCATCCACATTGTGTTTAGGCTAGAAAAATGAACCATAGTTAGTGGATCACATAATCAAGCATCTGAAAGCATGATATGTCAAGTTAGCTAACATTGTACTTTGTGATTATCACAAGAAATGGAAAAGAGAATGTGTGCAACACCATGCTACTGCCACGTGATTTGAGTATATCAGGCAGGTAACTAGTCTTGTTACAGAACAACAATGTTGGATCTACCAACAATCGTCTGCTTGTTAAAAATTCTGAGTGCTGAAATTCAGAGAGTGTTTCTAGTCCCGCTTCCTTACCTGATGGATAAAATTGAAGTTTCCAGTTTTGGGTTTGGAAGAAAACCTGCAAGGAGAACCACCATCTCGAATGCCCAGTACTCCAAGCTGAACTATATTACAATGCAAACAACAAGTTCCACGAAGGAAAAAAGGTGATAAACAACATATCATTTTTCACCCAGCTGTAAAGACATGCTATTGCCGAGATACTTATCAGTAAGACATTTTTTTGGCAGTTGCTCATATCAGGCTTACCAAGTCATAAATGTCGATGGAATGGCCAGACTTAAAAACAAGTTCACATCCTTTAACACCGCCCTTGACCATCCATGCCAACTCCTTCTGCCAGCTTCAGAGAATTTAACATACAGTGCTAGCAATATCACATTGAACCAGTAAGATACCAAGGTTGCCAGAGCTGCACCTCTGTAGCCAAGACTGGAACTCTGAACAAGGAACCAGCACAGCAGAATGTGGAATATCAACGTCACCCCAGAACAAACTACCAGTGGGTGGACAATATTTTGGGCCTGCAGGAACTTGGTAAGGCACTGAAGCAAGCCGTATGCGAAAAGACCGGGAATCAACAACCGGGCGTAAGTTCCAGCTCCATATGATATCTCTGGATTTTGGCCAAGAGCAGTAAGAATTTGGCCAGTGAAAGCCAATACAAAGGCCAGAGGAACGCTTGAAAGCATAAGGACGAAGATAGCCCTCTGAGCATGCGTCCCCAGCATATCATATTGTTTTGCCCCATATGATTGTCCGCACAATGTGTCGAGCGCGCTTCCCATTCCGAGCTGTGGGCGCATTGCAATGGCAGGAACAGGTGAAATTTTAATGAAATAATTGAAATTAGGCATCATCTAATAGAGTATTAGAAGAAAATTTCAAACTGCACACACTGTTGCAGTGTTGCTGCCTTCTGGTCACATAATAAGCACACTAACTTCTGGTAATAATTTTACAACAGTGCATTAAAAACTAGCTCCTAGGTGCTCCCGTTGCATCTATTACTATCAACTCGCTCTTCCTTCAACTTCGGAAAACAGTTTCAACTCTGGAAACAATTTCTTAATACTTCAGGAATAGTGAACACGAGGGACAAGGCTTGGTTTGGGACGGCTTACCAGGACGCTGAAGCCGGTGACGTTGGCGAAGGAGGAGGCCACGGAGGCGGCGGAGAGGGGGAGCTCGCCGAGGTGGCCGGCGAACATGACGGAGACCACCTGCAGGCTGTACTGCAGCAGGCTGCAAGCAACCAGCGGCGCCGCTAGCCCCACCTGCCGCCGCACCTCGTCCCGCGCCGCCGGCGCCGGGGCGCGGGGGAGGAGGAGAGGCGCAGAGGAGGCCGTCATGGCTGCCGAGCTCGCCTCGCCTCGTTCGCCCATTCCACCCACGCTGGCCTTTGAGCTTTGACGGGCTGAAGGGAGGGGAAGAAATATGGGCCACGCCAGAGTTTGATAGGCCCAATTTGGGGTCTTGCGCTGATTCGATTAGGACTGGGTTTCTTTCTGCCCAAAGCTAAAATGGTGTGATTCTCAAAAAAAAAAAAAAAAAAAAACTGGATCCCTGAAATGGTGTGAGTTTTTTTTTTGAAAGCTGAAATGGTGTGAGTTGGAGCCTGATAAGCTGGCCACATTTGGTTTCACAGCTTCTCGGGATCTCGCATTCCTCGGCCGGGAACCCACGAGCCAAGTTAGCCCCGGTGATCTACCCTACCATTTGGCGACTCCACGATATCGGGGTAGCCCGGTCCTTTCCATCGTCTTTTCCCTGGGAGAGCCTTCCACGCTGCAGTGGTGGGAGGAAACCTCGTTCTCTTGGTCTCATGAACGAGAGGCGGCGCAGCACCAAGATCCAAGAACGATGCCACCACGCCCGCCTCCTCCGGCCAAAGCTCAGCGACAATTGGAAGCGACGCACCACCACGCCTCCGGCATGTACCTCCACGCTCGTCCCTCCGGCTGGGGCGGCATTGACCGGGCTCACATCCCTTCTTCCCGAATCTCGTCTCTCCCTCGAAGCATCACTCACCTCCGGCAAAGACAACGGCCATAGATCATCCTCCTCTTTCTCATCAAGGTTATCCCCTCCTCCTCCTCTTCCACTCACTATTTTTCTTTGCCATGGTGATTTCTTTCTTGCTACACGACCGACGAAGCCGCCTATACAGCATCAAGGGACCTCCTCTCTGCTTTGAGGATTGATGCAAAATGGTAGTTGGATGACACATGAGATGAACTATATCATAGAAAGCTCGGTGGTCACTATGGTTGTAGGTGGGATGGGTCTGCTGCTGTTTTGGTTTGGCGTGAGTAGCTGAACTTGTTCGGGTGGAAGAAGATGTTGCTTGCTGGGTTAGGATCCTTGATGGCAATAAAAAAACTAGTTCAGTTTTTTTTTGGCGATGAAAAACTAGTTGAGTTGAGCGTGTTTGTTTTTTTGGTACCCATTGTGTACTAGTTGAGTGAAGGTTTGCTTGTGTAGACTATATATGCAAGTCTGATGGATACTACTTTTGTTGCTCCTGTTGTTCCCTAGTCTCTAGTTGCTGCTGTTGTGAGCAAAAATGTTCGTCTGCTCCTGGATGGGTATGATGTGATGCCATTCTTTGGTTGATGAAGACTACACTTGTTTTATCGATTTGTCGTTGTGGCTAGCCAACCGGAGTTCACATCTCTTCTCTGTTTTCGATTCGCTCGACTAGTCGACGAGTCGCCATTGCAGGAGTGACCTAGGCTCTCGACTTGACTCCTGGCATGAGTCGAGCGACTCGAGCGACTAGTCGTTGTGTCTGAGTCGAACGACTCACTTATTTTGGGCCCCCAACAGTTATGTGTTTTTAAACAATATTTACTTGGCCCATCAGCCCATCCCACCCTCGAAACCTATAGAGGATCCATTCCCCTCACCCCGACCTAACCCTCTCCTGGCGGTGCCTTCCCCGCTTCCACAGTTGTCAGCTGGTGGTGTGCTCCTCCTCCTCCTCCGGGTTGTTCTGCTGCTGTGCTCCTCCCTCCTCCTCCGGGTTGTTGCACATTGTGCTCCTCCACTCCTCCCCTAGTTGACGTTGTTGTTGCTGTGCTCCTCCACTCCTCCCCTGGTTGCTGCTGCTGCTGTGTGCTCATCCCCTGGTAACTTGGTAAGTACTATCATGTATCCTCTTTCCTCTCTTTTCCTTTTGCTCTGATCTAGATGTTGTTGCTGCTGCTGCTGGGAGGACCTCTAGTGTTTCTGCTAGGTAGCTTAGGGCTTGATTTGGTGAAAAAAACAACTAAGTGGAGTTATCTTTCCTTCTATCACAGATTCACAGCAAGCACCATGTCCTCCTAGCTAGAGATAGCCCATGTTGTTCGATCAGCTCAAGCTGCAGAAGAAGCTGATGAGCACTATGATCCATTCAAAGATCCTAAGAGGAGGCCAGCAAAGAGCAAGGATCAAGCATGGAAATATGCATTATGGCCAGATCTTAACAAGAGGTTGTTGCTAAAATTTATTTTGTGCGTCAAGAAAATTACCTCTGGACCTGGTAGGATGAAGAAACACCTTGCTGGGGGGGGGTTACAATTGTGAGTATGTGCACCAAAACAACCCCTGAAATTCGAAAGGAGATGCAGGACTACTTTAAGACTCACTCATTCCATTTCAAAAATCTTGATGGAGATGAAGGTGGTGAATAAGATAGTGAAGAAGGTGTTGAACAAGAGAAGTGTGCAGCAAGTTCAAGAGATTCCAACTCCAACTCCAACTCCAACGCCTCCACGAAAAGGGAAATCGGAGGGGACTACTCATTTGGCATCGACGGTGGCAAAGAAGCAAGGAAAGTCCATTGCAGATCAGATACGGAAGACACCATAAGGGGTGGTTGCCGAGAGACATATGTCAAAGGGCACTCAAAAGACCATGAAGGATTTCAACAAGAAGACAAAGGAGCAAAAAGATGAAGTAGATGGTCATGTAGCTGACTTTTTGTATGAGAATTACCTTCCACTCAATATTGTCAATTCAAGGAGTTGGGAGATTCTATTGGAATCTATAGGGCGGTATGGCTCTGATTATATATCTCCTACTTATCATCAAGTGAGGGAACCATTGCTTGAGAAGGCAAAGATCAAGACCGACAACTTGAAAGGGAAGCATGAGGTCGCATGGAAAGAATATGGTTGCTCACTCATGTCAGATGGCTAAACGGACATGACCGGGCGGCACTTGATCAACTTCCTCATCAATAGTCCAGAAGGTACCTTCTTCTTAGGATAGCCAATGTTTCTTCTGAAACAGTTGATGCAGATTTGGTGGCAAAGTTGTTGAGCGAACAAATTGATGCAATTGGCCCTGAATTGGTAGTCCAAGTAGTTAGCAATAATGGCTCTAACTACAAGGCAACTGGTAGACTTCTAATGGAAAAGTATCCTACAATGTATTGGACACCTTGTGCTACCCACTGTTTGGATCTTGTGCTAGAGGACATCGGGAAGATCAAAGAGTTCGGCCGTTGCATTGCTAAAGCAAAGAGAACAACTAGATTTATTTATTCCCATGGAAAGGTTATTGATTTAATGAGAAGCTTGAATGGAAAGCAAGAAATTGTGAGGCCAGGAGCAACTCGTTTGCTACTTCATTCCTTACTTTGGCAAGCATGTGGAAGCAAAGGCAAACATTGAAAACTCTCTTTGTTAGCACACAATGGTATGCAAACAGATTAAAGGACATCAAGGAGGGAAGGCGGTCAAGCAACTGTGACCTCCGTGTCATTTTGGCAATCGATGGAGTATTGCATGAGAGCTTCACAACCACTTCTTAGAGCTTTGAGGATCGCTGATGGTGATGAGACTCCGGCTATGGCAGAAATGTGGGCAACCATGGATGTTGCAAAGACACACATAAAGGAAGCTTTGACACATAAGCCTAACCTCCTAGGTCAAGTGGTAGCTATTGTTGATAAGAGGTGGGATAATCAGATGGAACAAAAGCTGCATGGGGCTGCTTTGTTCTTGAACCCAAATAAATTCTTTCCCATTAAGGAGTCCAACAAAAGACAAGCTTCCCGTCTCTGTTCAATGTTCAATGATGTGCTATGGAAGATGGTGCCTGATGATGAGCAACAAACAACTATAAGTAGGGAAGCCGACGACTATGAGCTGGGGAGTGAATGTTTCTCGAAGCCATTGTCAATTAAAGCCCGTGAAAAAAAATCCCTCGTAAGTATAAATTTTATGGCAGCTTGTGTCTTCTTGTTTAGCTCAATTACTCCACTAATTGCTGGTTATTGCGGCCTTCTTTTTAATGTGGGACTTCTTGGTTTTGTAGTTCTTTGGTGGAATTCTTATGGTGGCCTTGCTTTTGACCTCCAAACTCTTGCAAAGCGAATCACTAGTCTATGTTGTTCAAAGATCCGGCTAAGTAGCTTAATTGGAGTGTATTTGCTCATGTATGTAGCCATTAGTTGGCTGGTTTGATAGGCTAATTGCAGCAGCTTCTCAGATATTTGTGTGCTTGCAACTTGCAGACCACACCAAAGGGAGAAATCGTCTAGAGTACAAGAGATTGAACAAGCTATCATATGTCTCGTACAACCGTAAAATGGAAGCTAGGTTTCGTAATCATGCGTGAGCAAGGCTCTAAAAGCAAAGAAATCTAGTCCACTTGTCCTAGAAGAATTCCAATGGGATAATGAATGGGTTAATATCAATGCTGAAATGGTACATGAAGATCAAGCTCAAGTCATGGACGGTGAAACACCACTACTTTGGTCTCAAATTGATGAAGCCATGGGTGCATCGACTTCTCTAGCAGGCCACAACTATCCTAGGAGAGCTCGTGGTGATCCTGGCGAGTCTATTGCATGACCCATAGGCCCTTATATCACCTACACTCGGAACAACGCAAGAACAAGGCTGGTTGTGCATGATGAAGAGTTGAGGGCTGAATTAGAAGCGGCAGAATATGACAAAGACATGGAGAGCAACGATGAAGACGATGTTGAATCACCAAAAGATGAAGACACCGATTTTCAGCTTGAAGACATGGAGCTGGAGGCTAGATTGCTTGAAGATTTGAAGTGTTGAACTTATTTCCTTGTATTTGAATCTGCCATTCATGTTTTGGTGATGAAGACTTGAAGTGTTGAACTTATTTCCTTGCATTTGAATGCAGTTTGCATTGCATGTAACTTAATGTACCCACTACCTCATCGCTTAACTCACTTCGACTCGTCGATCAGTGAGTCTAGACTAGTCACGACTAGTCTAGAGTCCCCCCCCCCCCCCTCCGAGCGACCCGTCGACTCGAAAACATTGCATCTCTTTGACTGACTGACTACAGTCGATTTGTCGCTTTGTCGATTTGTGGTGTTACAACCTTGTATCGTTTGAGGTGTTACTACTGAGTCTAGTCGCATGCTTGATGTAGTTATGTTTGTTCGTTCATTTCAACATGTGCTATCTACTGCCAAAATTTGATCGATCCTCCTGACTGATCATTGTTTTCTAGTAGGTGTTGATTTGTGGGTCTACTCTATTTAGTTATCTATATGTATCTATTCGTTATTTTATCGTGTTTCAAATGCAGGTGCTCTGACATTAGAAGTTGGCTTTATCCGAAGACTTTGTGTTCAATTGCTTGGTGCCTTTTGATACATCGATCATTGAGAAGTTTTCACTCAGAGCAAGAAAGGTATGTGACGCGGTCATCCCTTTGACATGGTCACTGAGGAAGCTTAAATTATGCAAAACTACTGCTCTTGTGATGTTATTTTTCTCTGCCTAGTATTGAAAGTGGTCTTATTTTAGTATATGAGAAAGCTGATGCTCTTAATTATGTATGTAGATGTTACAATAGAAATGGTATTATGTTTGTATTCACTCCACGAGCTTCCTAGGCTCCTAGCTATTGGTTCTTTGCAGCCATAATAGAGATGGTATTATTATTACTTTAGTTATTATCGTTGTATTAATTTTGTTTTCACTGAGTATAATAGTGATCGATTCTTAGGAGAAAAACAATTATTAAGATTATCTCGCAAGAACAAGAATAAGACGATGAACTATTTTTCCTTTTGGTTACCACTTTATATGCTTCCATTTACGAGAAAAAGCATCCAGTTCACACATCATCTTTATCTGGGGCTGCAAAGGTTAAGGAAATATTAGAAGGCCACGAGAGTTGGTCTAGGGTTGAGTTTTGGATGGAACCTGAGATTTTTAAGTCTATCGTGGATTACCTTAGAAGAGGGAATCTATTGAAGGGCACGTCGGCGTCTTTGTCGCCGAGGAGCAGTTGGCAATGTTCATGTACATGATTTCGCACAATGCTAGTAATCAAGATCTACAAAAATACTTTCAACACAGTGTAGAAACAATTCATAGGAAGATAAACAAGATTTTTGACTTAATTCCAACTCTAGCCCAAGGATTTATAAAGATTCCAAGTTCACTCCAACCCCACCCGAAGATTGTTTCGAACACTCGCTATTGGCCTTATTTCCAGGTGAACCACTACACACACATCTCCATATCAATGGATTTTTTTAGAACTTCTCCACATAGATTTCTAAACCTACCAACTTTGTTGTTTCTTTTTCAATGTGCGGAACTTCATTGGTGCTATAGATGGAACACATATGCCCGTCACTATTGTCAAGATAAGGCCCCCATTTAGGAATAGGAAAGGAACCCTCTCACATAATGTCATGGTTGCATGTGATTTTGATCTGAATTTCACATTTATTTCATGTGGGTGGGAAGGGTCCGCATCGATGCGTGAGTTCTTCGTTCTGCTATTAGCAAGGGGTTTCATGTGCCAGAAGGAAAAATTTATCTTGTAGATGGTGGATATGCAAACAGGCCTTCTTTTCTTGCACCATATCGAGGAGTTTGGTATTACCTGAGTGAATTTAGGAGGCGACGCTCATCTAATACGGGCAATGCCAACCATAGGGAGCTGTTCAACCATACCCATGCAATTCTCCGGAACCACATCGAAAGGAGCATTGGTGTTCAAAAAAATGGTTCCCTATCTTGAAAGTGGGCAATCACTACCCTATAGAGTCACAAATCAAGATTCCGGCGGCATGTGTTGTACTCCATAACATCATTAGAGCTCAAAGTGTTGATGAGGCATGGTTGGTGAAGGAAATATGCCCTAGAGGCAATAATAAAGTTGTTATTTATGATTCCTTATATCATGATAAATGTTTATTATTCATGCTAGAATTGTATTAACCGGAAACTTAGTACATGTATGAATACATAGACAAAATGAGTGTCACTAGTATGCCTCTACTTGACTAGCTCGTTAATCAAAGATGGTTAAGTTTCCTAGCCATTGAAATGAGTTGTCATTTGATTAACAGGATCGCATCATTATAGAATGATGTGATTGACTTGACCCATCTGTTAGCTTAGCACGATGATCGTTTAGTTTGTTGCTTTTGCTTTCTTCATAACTTATACATGTTCCTATGACTATGAGATTATGCAACTCCTGAATACCGGAGGAACACTTCGTGTGCTATCAAATGTCACAACGAATCGGGTGATTATAAAGATGCTCTGTGTGTCTCCGATGGTGTTTGTTGAGTTGGCATAGATCGATATTAGGATTTGTCACCGATTGTCGGAGAGGTATATCTGGGCCCTCTCGGTAATGCACATCACTATAAGCCTTGCAAGCAATGTGACTAATGAGTTAGTTATGGGATGATGCATTACGGAACAAGTAAAGAGACTTGCCGGTAACGAGTTTGAACTAGGTATTGAGATACCGACGATCGAATCTCGGGCAAGTAACATACCGATGACAAAGGGAACAACGTATGTTGTTATGCGCGGTTTCGACCGGTAAAGATCTTCATAGAATATGTGGGATCCAATCTGAGCATCCACGTTCCGCTATTGTATATTGACCAGAGATGCGTCTTGGTCATTTCTACATAGTTCTCGAACCCGTAGGGTCCGCATGCTTAACGTTTGATGACGATCGATATTATGAGTTTATGTGTTTTGATGTACCGAAGGTTGTTCGGAGTCCCGGATGTGATCACGGACATGACGAGGAGTCTCGAAATGGTCGAGACATAAAGATCGATATATTGGAAGGCTATGTTTGGACATCGGAATGGTTCCGGGTGAGTTCGGGCATTTACCGGAGTACCGGGGGGTTATCGGAACCCCCCCAGGGGGTTATTGGGCCTTAATGGGCCATAGTGGAGAGAGAGAGGGGCGGCCAGGGCAGGCCGCGCACCCCCTCCCCCATGGGTCCGAATTAGACTAGGGAAGGGGGGTGGCGCCCTCCTTTCCTTCTCCCTCTCTCCTCCTTCCCTCTTCTCCTACTCCAACTAGGGAAAGGGGGAATCCTACTCCCACCGGGAGTAGGACTCCCCTTGCGCGCCATGAGAGGGCCCGGCCCTCCCTCCTCCACTCCTTTATATACGGGAGGGGGCACCCCATAGACACACAAGTTGATTGTTTAACCGTGCAGTGCCCCCTCCATGTATTTCCACCTCGGTCATATCGCTGCAGTGCTTAGGCGAAGGCTGCGCCACGGTAGCTTCATCATCACCGTCACCACGCTGTCGTCGATTTAAACCGTCCTCGACCTCAGTTGAATCTAGAGTTCGTGGGACGTCACCGAGCTGAACGTGTGCAGATCACGAAGGTGCCGTACCATCGGTGCTAGGATCGGTCGGATCGTGAAGACGTACAACTACATCAACCACGTTGTCATAACGCTTCCGCTTTCGGTCTACGAGGGTACCTGGACAACACTCTCCCCTCTCGTTTCTATGCATCACCTAGATAGATCTTGTGTGTGCGTAGGAATTTTTTTGAAATTACCGCGTTCCCCAACAGTGTCATCCGAGCCAGGTCTATGCGTAGATGTTATATGCACGAGTAGAACACAAAGAGTTGTGGGCGATAATAGTCATAGTGCTTACCAGCATGTCATACTTTGATCCGGCGGTATTGTTGGATGAAGCGGCTCAGACCGACATTACGCGTACGCTTACACAAGATTGGTTCTACCGACGTGCTTCGCACACAGGTGGCTAGTGGGTGTCTGGATTTAGTTGAATCGAGTGTGACTACGCCCGGTCCTTGTTGGAGGTTAAAACAACAAACTTGACAAAAAATCATTGTGGTTTTTTGATGCGTAGGTAAGAACGGTTCTTGCTAAGCCCGTAGCAGCCACGTAAAACTTGCACCAACAAAGTAGAGGATGTCTAACTTGTTTTTGCAGGGCATGTTGTGATGTGATATGGTCAAGACGTGATTATATAAATTGTTGTATGATATGATCATGTTTTGTAACACAGTTATCAGCAACTGGCAGGAGCCATATGGTTGTCGCTTTATTGTATGAAATGCAATCGCCATCTAATTGCTTTACTTTATCACTAAGCGGTAGCGATAGTCGTAGAGGCAATAGTTGGCGAGACAACAACGATGCTTCGATGGAGATCAAGGTGTCAAGCCGGTGACGATGGTGATCATGACGGTGCTTTGGAGATGGAGATCAAAGGCACAAGATGATGATGGCCATATCATATCACTTATATTGATTGCATGTGATGTTTATCCTTTATGCATCTTATTTTGCTTAGTTCAACGGTAGCATTATAAGATGATCTCTCACTAAATTTCAAGGTATAAGTGTTCTCCTGAGTATGCAATTGCTACAGTTAAATCGTGTCGAGACACCACGTGATGATCGGGTGTGATAAGCTCTACGTTCACATACAACGGGTGCAAGCTAGTTTTTCACATGCAGAATACTCGGGTTAAACTTGATGAGCCTAGCATATGCAGATATGGCCTCGGAACATTGAGACCGAAAGGTCGAGCGTGAATCATATAGTAGATATGATCAACATAGTGATGTTCACCATTGAAAACTACTCCATCTCACGTGATGATCGGACATGGTTTAGTTGATATGGATCACGTGATCACTTAGATGATTAGAGGGATGTCTATATAAGTGGGAGTTCTTAAGTAATATGATTAATTGAACTTTAATTTATCATGAACTTAGTACCTGATAGTATTTTGCATGTCTATGTTGTTGTAGATAGATGGCCCGTGTTGTTGTTCCGTTGAATTTTAATGCGTTCCTAGAGAAAGCTAAGTTGAAAGATGATGGTAGCAATTACACGCATCGGGTCTCAGAATTTGAGGATTATTCTCATTGTCGCATGTACGTAAGAATTACGCCCCGGAAGCACCGCTTAGGTGACAAACTTCGCAGAGCAACGCCAGATGTTATGAACGTGCGGCGAAGCAAAGTCGATGACTACTCGATAGTTCAAAGGTGCCATGCTTTACGACTTAGAACCGGGACTTCAACGACATTTTGAACGTCATGAAGCATATGAGATGTTCCAGGAGTTGAAGTTAATATTTCAAGCAAATGCCCGGATTGAGAGATATGAAGTATCCAATAAGTTCTACAACCGCAAGATGGAGGAGAATAGTTCTCGTAATGTCCGGGTACCACAAACCACTTGACTCAACCGGAGTTAATCTTCCTGATGATAGTGTCATTGACAAAGTTCTTCAATCACTGCCACCAAGCTACAAGAGCTTCGTGATGAACTATAATATGCAAGGGATGGATAAGACAATTCCCGAGCTCTTTCGCGATGCTAAAGGCTGTGGAGGTAGAAATCAAGAAAGAGCATCAAGTGTTGATGGTCAACAAGACCACCAGTTTCAAGAAAAAGGGTAAAGGGAAGAAGGGGAACTTCAAGAAGAATAGCAAGCAAGTTCTTTGCTCAAGTGAAGAAGCCCAAGTCTGACCTAAGCTCGAGACCGAAAGTGCTTCTACCGCAAAGGGACCGGTCACTAGAAGCTTAAACTGCCCCAAGTATTTGGCGGAGAAGAAGGATGGCAAAGTGAAAGGTATATTTGATATACATGTTATTGATGTGTACCTTACTAATGCTCGCAGTAGCGCCTGGGTTTTTGATACTGGTTCTGTTTCTAATATTTGCAACTCGGAACAGGGGCTACGGATTAAGCGAAGAATGTCTAAGGACGAGGTGACGATGCGCGTGGGAATGGTTCCAAAGTCGATGTGATCACCGTCAGCATGCTACCTCTACATCTACCTTCGGGACAAGTTTTAGACCTAAATAATTGTTATTTGGTGCCAGCGTTGAGCATGGACATTATATTTGGATCTTGTTTGATGCGATACAGTTATTCATTTAAATCAGAGAATAATGGTTGTTCTATGTATATGAGTAATATCGTTTATGGTCATGCACCCTTGATGAGTGGTCTATTTTTACTAAATCTTGATAGTAGTGATACACATGTTCATAGTATTGAAGCCAAAAGATATAAGTTTAATGATGATAATGCAACTTATTTGTGGCACTGCCGTTTAGGTCATATTGGTGTAAAGCGCATGAAGAAACTCCATGCTAATGGGCTTTTGGAATCACTTGATGCTTGTGAACCATGCTTCATGGGCAAGATGATTAAGACTCCGTTTTCCGGAACAATGGAGCGACCAACAGACATGTTGGAAATAATACATACTGATGCATGCGGTCTGATGAGTGTTGATGCTCGCGGCGGGTATCGTTATTTTCTTACCTTCACAGATGATTTGAGCAGATATGGGTATATCTACTTGATGAAACATAAGTCTAAAACATTTGAAAAGTTCAAAGAATTTCAGAGTGAAGTGGAAAATCATCGTAACAAGAAAATAAAGTTTCTACGATCTGATCGTGGAGGAGAATATTTGAGTTACGAGTTTGGTCTTCATTTGAAACAATGTCGAATAGTTTCGCAACTCACGCCACCCGGAACACCACAGCGTAATGGTGTGTCCAAACGTAGTAATTGTACTTTATTAGATATGGTGCGATATATGATGTCTCTTACTGATTTACCACTATCATTTTGGGGTTATGCTTTAGAGACGGCTGCATTCACGTTAAATAGGGCACCATCTAAATCCGTTGAGACGAAACCTTATGAACTTTGGTTTGGCAAGAAACTCAAGTTGTCGTTTCTTAAAGTTTGGGGCTACGATGCTTATGTGAAAAAGCTTCAACCTGATAAGCTCGAACCCAAATCGGAGAAATGTGTCTTCATAGGATACCCAAAGGAGACTGTTGGGTACACCTTCTATCACAGATCCGAAGGCAAGATATTCGTTGCTAAGAATGGATCCTTTCTAGAGAAGGAGTTTCTCTCGAAAGAAGTGAGTGGGAGGAAAGTAGAACTTGATGGGGTAACTGTACCTGCTCCCTTATTGGAAAGTAGTTCATCACTAAAATCAGTTCCAGTGATTCCTACACTAGTAAGTGAGGAAGGTAATGATGATGATCATGAAACTTCTGATCAAGTTACTACCAAACCTCGTAGGTCAACCAGAATAAGATCCGCACCAGAGTGGTACGGTAATCCTGTTCTAGAGGTCATGTTACTTGACAATGACGAACCTACGAACTATGAGGAAGTGATGATGAGCCCAGATTCCGCAAAATGGGTTGAGGCCATGAAATCTGAGATGGGGTCCATGTATGAGAACAAAGTGTGGACTTTGGTTGACTTGCCCGATGATCGGCAAGCCATAGAGAATAAATGGATCTTCAAGAAGAAGACTGACGTTGACGGTATTGTTACTATCTACAAAGCTCGATTTGTTGCGAAAGGTTTTTGACAAGTTCAAGGAGTTGACTACGATGAGACCTTCTCACCCGTAGCGATGCTTAAGTCCGTCTGAATCATGTTAGCAATTGCCGCATTTTATGATTATGAAATTTGGCAAATGGATGTCAAACCGCATTCCTTAATGGATATCTTAAAGAAGAGTTGTATATGATGCAACTAGAAGGTTTTGTCGATCCAAAAGGTGCTAACAAAGTGTGTAAGCTCCAAATGATCCATTTATGGACCGCTGCAAGCATCTCGGAAGTTAGAATATATGCTTTGATAGTGTGATCAAAGCATATGGTTTTATATGAACTTTTGGAGAAGCATGTATTTACAAGAAAGTGAGTGGGAGCTTTGTAGCATTTCTGATATTATATGTGGATGACATATTGTTGATCAGAAATGATACTGAATTTCTGAATAGCATAAAAGGATACTTGAATAAGAATTTTTCATCGAAAGACCTCGGTGAAGCTGCTTATATATTAGGCGTCAAGATCTATAGTGATAGATCAAGACGCTTAATTGGACTTTCACAAAGCACATACCTTGACAAAGTTTTGAAGAAGTTCAAAATGGATCAAGCAAAGAAAGGGTTCTTGCCTGTGTTACAAGGTGTGAAGTTGAGTCGGACTCAATGCCCACCACCGCAGTAAGATAGAGAGAAAAATGAAAGTCATTCCCTATGCTTCAAATGCATAGGTTCTATCATGTATGCAATGTTGTGTACCAAACCTAATGTGTGCCTTGCTATTAGTTTAGCAGGAGGTACCAAAGTAATCCAGAGTGGATCATCGGACAACGGTCAAGAACATCCTGAAATACCTGAAAAGGACTAAGGATATGTTTCTCCTTTATGGAGGTGACAAAGAGCTCATCGTAAATGGTTACGTCGATGCAAGCTTTGACACTGATCCGGATGACTCTAAATCACAAACCGGATACTTATTTTTATTGAATGGTGGAGTACATCGGTTAGTGCAGTTCCAAGCAGAAGCGTCGTATGGCGGGATCTACGTGTGAAGCGGAGTACGTAGCTGCTTTGGAAGCAAAGAAATGAAGGAGTCTGGATGAAGGAGTTCATATCCGATCTAGGTGTCATACCTACTGCATCGGGTCCAATGAAAATCTTTTGTCACAATACTGGTGCAATTGCCTTGGCAAAGGAATCCAGATTTCACAAGAGAATCAAGCACATCAAGAGATGCTTCAATTCCATCCGCGATCAAGTCAAGGAGGGAGACAAAGAGATTTGCAAGATACATACGGATCTGAATGTTGCAGACCCATTGACTAAGCCTCTCTCACGAGCAAAACATGATAAACACCAAGACTCCATGGGTGTTAGAATCATTACTATGTAATCTAGATAATTGACTCTAGTGCAAGTGGGAGACTGAAGGAAATATGCCCTAGAGGCAATAATAAATTTGTTATTTATATTTCCTTATATCATGATAAATGTTTATATTCATGCTAGAACTGTATTAACCATAAACTTAGTACATGTGTGAATACATAGACAAAATGAGTGTCACTAGTATGCCTCTACTTGACTAGCTCGTTAAGCAAAGATGGTTAAGTTTCCTAGCCATGGACATGAGTTGTCATTTCATTAATGGGGTCACATCATTAGAGAATGACGTGATTGACTTGACCCATCCGTTAGCTTAGCATGATGATCGTTTAGTTTGTTGCTTTTGCTTTCTTCATAACTTATACATGTTCCAATGACTATGAGATTATGCAACTCCTGAATATCGGAGGAACACTTAGTGTGCTATCAGACGTCACAACGTAATTGGGTGATTATAAAGATGCTCTACAGGTGTCTCCGATGGTGTTTGTTGGGTTGGCATAGATCGAGATTAGGATTTGTCACTCCGATTGCCTGGAGAGGTATCTCGGTCCCTCTCGGTAATGCACATCACTATAAGCCTTGCAAGCAATGTGACTAATGAGTTAGTTATGGGATCATGCATTACGAACGAGTAAAGAGACTTGCTTGCAACGTAGATTGAACTTGGTATGGAGATACCGACAATCTAATCTCTGCAAGTAACATACCGATGACAAAGGGAACAACGATGTTGTTATGCGGTTCGACCGATAAAGATCTTCAGAGGATATGTAGGAACCAATATGAGCATCCAGGTTCCGCTATTGGGTATTGAATCAAGATGAGTCTGGGTCATGTCTACATAGTTCTCGAACCCGTAGGGTCCGCACGCTAACGCTCGATGACGATCGGTATTATGAGTTTATGTGTTTTGATGTACCGAAGGTTGTTCGGAGTCCCGGATGTGATCACGGACATGACGAGGAGTCTCGAAATGGTCAAGACATAAAGATTGGTATATTGGAAGGCTATGTTTGGACATCGGAATGGTTCCGGGTGAGTTCGGGCATTACCGGAGTACCATGGGGTTACCGGAACCCCCCGAGGAGTTATTGGGCCTTAATGGGCCATAGTGGAGAGAGAGAGGGGCGGCCAGGGCAGGCCGCACGCCCCCTCCCCTTGGGTCCGAATTGGACTAGGGAAGGGGGGGCGGCGCCCCCCTTTCCTTCTCCCTGTCTCCTCCTTCCCTCTTCTCCTACTCCAACTAGGGAAAGGGCTAATCCTACTCCCACCAGGAGTAGGACTCCCCCCTTGGGCGCGCCATGAGAGGGCCGGCCCTCCCCCTCCTTCACTCCTTTATATACGGGGGAGGGGGGCACCCCCTAGACACACAAGTTGATTGTTTAGCCGCAGCGCCCCCCTCCACCGATTTCCACCTCGGTCATATTGTTGCAAAGGTGCTTAGGCGAAGCCTCGCACGACCGGTAGCTTCATCATCACCGTCACCACACCGTCAGGTCGACGAAACTCTCCCTCGACCTCACCTGGATCTAGAGTTCGTGGGACGCCACCGAGCTAAGCGATGTGCAGATCGCGGAGGTGCCGTACCTTCCGGTGCTAGGATCGGTCGGATCATGAAGACGCATTTACTACATCAACCACGTTGTCATAACGCTTCCGCTTCGGTCTCACGAGTGCGTGGACAACACTCTCCCTCTCATTGCTATGCATCACCTAGATAGATCTTGTGTAAAAGGTGAGGATTTTTTTGAAATTACTGTGTTCCCCAACAGTTGGATCACCAACCACTGTTAATTCTACCAGAAACATATGTTGATGTTCCAGAGGGAGATGGTGTCAACCAACATCATCACAATGAGGCAACCAATGGAAACACTCTTAGAGATCAGATCACGATGCAAATGCGGTCTGATTATAACAACTAGTCGGACATGAGTTTATTTTGTAATTTTTTTCTCACCTTTTCTTAGGTAAAGTAGTGGTAGAGAGAAATTTAACTAGTACCCCATTGGTTGTTCAATAATGTAGCTATGGCAGCGCCTAGGGCATCTTGAGACCATGCATATGAGAAAGGTCTTGTTGATATAATACTTGACCACAACAATCCCATCTATCGAGGTCAAAATGGGTGGACTGTTGAAGGGTGGACTAGCATTACAAATACATTCAATCAGATATTTCCACTAGCTCATTTCACCAAGCAACAAATCCAAGCGAAGGATAAGTATTTAAAAGGAAATTATAAGGCAGTGAGGGACTCTCGGAAACAGAGTGGCACGGGATGGGATGATACACTTTGCATGATCATCGCTGTACCTGTAATATGGGATAAACTTATCAAGGTTAGCTCTTTTCTTGATATATTGTTTGTTGACTGCCATTCATGCTCTTCAAGGCCTTGTTTTATTGATCCCAACCATACAATGTTGCTGCATTCAATAGGATCGTCCAAGGATAAAGAAGTTTCGTTGGAAACCATTCATGCTCTTCAAGTCATTGGCTTCACTACATGAAGGTATGTTTCCTGTATCACGTGTTTCGGTCGACCCTGCATATTAAATCCTTTTCATTCTTGCTTTAATTATATAGTATTTGGGAGATTCTTGAGATACTTGTATTTTTTAATGTGTTTCCATCTAACCTGCTTGAGTGCTACTTTTCTTTCTAAACAGCTTGTACGATGAAGGACCAAATTATTTGTATATATACTTTCTTTCTCGAATGGGTGGCAAGAATATATGTATTTGCATTTATAGATAAATCTGATGTTTCTGAGCGAACATGCTGATATGTTTCTTTTTTTTTGGAGCAGGAAGTGTTGCTTCAGGAGACTTGAACTTTGTATCAATTCCGCAAGTGGATCTCACAAGCGATGCCATTTCTCCTATGGATTCCTCTACCAATGATTTGAACCATATCTCCTCTACCAATGTTGATGATGGTATGTCCTCATCTGATCTACAAGGGCAAGGG
The DNA here is from genome assembly GCA_021605145.1 of Aegilops bicornis. Classification (NCBI taxonomy): domain Eukaryota; kingdom Viridiplantae; phylum Streptophyta; class Magnoliopsida; order Poales; family Poaceae; genus Aegilops; species Aegilops bicornis. The sequence goes on from CM038669.1 coordinate 703,851,239, forward strand.
GCATCAAGAAGAGATGAACCTGAAGCTACAACATCTACCAACTCTGAACAAAAGGGAGTACTGCCTATGAACAAGAGGATTCAGAGCCAGATCGCTGTTGTACTTGAGGACTAAATGGATTTTCATAAGAAACAATCTGCAAAACTGATTGGCGAGCTGAAGGAATCAATGCAAGATGACATGTTCTCGATTGGAAACTGTGTGGATGCACTAGAACCAATGGAGGATCTATCAGTTGCAGAAAAAGCAAAGGCACTGCGGCTTTTCGAATGCCCAATGAATCGAGAAATATTCATCAATACCAAGGACTCAGATCTTCAGCTTTATTGGTTGAAGGAGAAGATTTCTGAGATGTAGATAGCATAAGGTGTGTAAACAATTCACCTTCTTGTTTTGCACTACATCCATTTTATATTTATTTACTTTGTGGCATTATGGACTTGAGATTTGTATAAGCTTGTTTCCCTCTGTCGACCGATGATAAATAAGCAAAGACAAAACACACTCCATTCTTTTAAAACTGACTAGAAGAGCCACACATTTGGAGAAATGTTACTGCCCTCTGTTTGGTAGTTTCTGTGTACCTTTACAAGCTTGTTAGTTCAACTGTTGGTGATACTTAATTTGGTGGCCTCCTCCCATTGGTTTCACCACCTACTGCCTCATAACTCACCTCACAACAATAGATTGCCTCGTTAATCTGGAGACTTTTTCAAGTAAACAAATTGGGTTATCGGACAGCCTTTGTGATTATGCTCCTAAACTATATTTGTAGTCTTGATTTTTTTATGCACAGTGCACAAATCATATGTTGGTTGATACTATTTCATTAATTTGCTTATACTACAAAATAGTGTCGTGAGACTCTGAACTGATGCCATCTAACTTATTTCTTTTTGTCATTCAACCAACATCAAGTTGTGGTACATGATGTCGGGGAAGGAGTGGAGAAAAGACCCAAGTAGGACGTGCTTGTTGCCTTGCGGCCCATATTGTTCGAAAGTATCCCTGCCTTGGACAAGGAAACTTATAATCCAGAACTTTTTCTAGTGCACAAACTTGACAATGATGTATCAATAACTCTTGTAATGATTGATTTTATTTTGGCACATGATAACGGCTTAGGCCAACAATTGATTGTCGTGGAAATGCGCATCGATATCTTAAGCTTGATGAAGTGATGGATAAGTTGTAGTAATATTTTTAAAATTCTAGTTGACATGAATTCTAAACCTTTGTTATGTGCTTGTGATTTTTTGTCGTTTCTCAGAATTATTTGTGGAATTTTTATCTATGGTTTGGTTGTTTTCCAAAATTATCTGTAGAATTTTTATGTAAGATCTGTTGTATTATATTTGTCTATAGTATGTGAGGGATTTCCTTCCCTCCCATGTTACTATTTGGGCACCTGGGCAATGGGAACATCTCCCACGTGGTGGGAGGGGTCGCATGTGCACAGGGGAATCCCCCCTAGGGGTTTATGGCCTAGGTTTTTTCCTACCCAGCAACCAAACAAGGCCTTAACGACACTGCCTGGCCCAAGAAGAACGGAGATCCGAAAATGCAGAGCCTGACTGCGTACTGTTTATTACACTTTTACACTTGATTGATTTTTTTGTTAAGTATTTTTTACACTTGATTGAGACTACTAATGTGTAAGTTGGTCACTTTGCCTAAAAAAAGTTGGTCAAACTACAAACAATTTTTCAGGTTTTATTTTTATGGACAGTAGTCTAAAACAATTTCTCAGGTTAAGAATTGCAGTAGACTACTATCCATAAGGCAGCACACAACTGCCCGAAAAAAATATGATACCCTATTTTTTTTTCTGGTGCTTGTGTACCAACGAATTCCGAAGAAGCAAAAGCTCTATATATTGATTAAACACCAGAAAAAACATCAACATGATAAGAAAACCTCAACAAGAGAAGAAATACACACGTGTATTCAGATAATCATCCATCATCTTCATCCTGCGCATGTCGACAAAGCCAGTCGAGAAGTCACCAGCCTCTACCGTGAAGTGTCGCATTTACGCCGATCTGGATGATCCGCGACCTAGAGAAGAAGGGACACATGGTTAATCTTATCTATACATCCGTCCAATTCGAAAAAATAGCTAGAGCGATGTTGTTGATGCCGAAGCAGTACTGACCCGTCGAAAACACAACCAACCACCTCTGCTTTCACAAACAAAAAGACAAACATGTTCACCCCAATCTTGATGCATCGCCAAGGATGGAGAAGTAATCAAAAGAGACCCTATTGAACACTGCTTCGCCACCATAGGAAGGGACGAAGTTGCGCACAATGAAGACACACATTTCCACCTGATCTTATTGTTGGACCCGACAATGCCATGCACCACCAGGGCTAGAGAAGAAGCCAGATGAACCATTATTGAACACCGCCTCCACCACCGCCAAAGGGCCAAAGCTGTGTACAAATGGAGACCTAATGCCCTAATATAGGGGTAACTATAGCTCCCACCGTTAGATCGGGGATCTCCCCACACACCCACACCGGTGGAGGAAAGAGTAGAGAAATGACAACGTTGTACTTTCTTCAACCATAGGAATCAGAATTTCGTAGGTAGAGGGGGCCAAGGTGCCAGAAACATGGATTCCGTGGAAACAAGGTAATCTGTAGTTGGTAGCAGATGTTCCGCAGGATCAGATATCCTTCGTCTTGTCTCTGCATTCGAGGAATGCTTGTAGCTGTGCTAGGCATGAGAAGAACTCTACAATACGATTTCTACGATTGGTACCAGATTGGAATTCATTCTCGGAACTCTCCTCTAGAGAATGGCCTGGCTAAAGAGAGTGATAGATCCATCATGTCGTGTGGAAACTAAAGCTAGGCACAGCTATTCGTCCTCAGCCGTATTCTCATTTTGGGAAAAGGCATGTCTCGTTCTGGGAAACGATCAGTAGTAGTGGTGGATAGCAGGTATGGAAGGATCCCGGCAAGTTCCTATCTGAGATTACCACCGGCCCTGCCCTCAGCTGACTTCTTTGCTAGTAGTGAAGTGCGTTTTCACTTAGCTGGAGAAGTCCATAATCTGATTTGACCTCGGGAGCCTGTCCATGGATCTGATCAAAGTATGATTCCCTAGTGCCAAAAGTCCTAAAGCCTATGGCGCCAAGCATGGGGAGTCCACGGAGAAGAAAACCTCTATTTCGCTATGGGCCAAAACTAGTGTTTTTTCGGATTTCTAGTCTAGTTTAAGTGCAGGGCTAGAGAGTTCTCTTCCAGTATTCTTAGCTGACTGTTCGCTTGCTTGACTCGAACAAATAGCTTTTGTTTCCACAAGGCAGATCCCATTCCTCGAATGCAAAGGACAAGAAAGACGGATTCTTTGGAAGGAAGGGTTCTCGTATTGGTTCTTACAGTGCGCTTACTTCCTTGTGCCGTGCCAGATTGGAATTGGTATCGGAATCCTGGTTGGTAGAAGGAAGCTCGGGTATTGCTTATTGTTGAAAGCACTCGCTTGTTCCGGCCAGTGAGTTGAAAGCACTCGCTTGTTCCGGCTCGTGATGTGTCTCGACGATGCATAGAATCAAGATCTATTGAGACCAGGATGTTTGTTTCTTCCTCGAAACAAGAGATACGCTCACAGCTTATTTGCATTCGACCGGAGAACCTCACTTATCAACCGCCCGGGATTGGATCTACTTACGATTTGAGAAACTGGCTCCGTAACCCTGCTTTTGATGCGTAATCGGTGGTTCCTTCTCTTTTCGTGATTTCATCCATAAATCAATGGAAAGAGCACTTTATTCGTTGAATTGACACGCCTCGATGCTTTTACAAGTAGCGTAGCCTCGTAGCGTAAGTAGATACCGTGATAATATCACCACTATTGTCTATTTCAATTCATTCACATCTTCTCCTATCAATCAAAGTTTACTATCAAGCATTCCGAGCATCAATAAAGTTGGCACCCACTATATAAGATGCACTATTTCTTGATATTTTGCCAAATCCAACTCGGCACTTTTAGAACCGGCCTGGATCCCTCCTTCTCCGATAATATATGCAACCTTAAAGAAAAGAGACCACTCTCGAGCGACCCTTCCTAAAGCCCCACAACAAGCTATCCCAAGAAATTGTATAAGTTGGCCAAAGTATTCACTTCAGGTTCCTTTGCAATAAGATAGCAAAGAGATCTTGTTTAGAAGGCTCACTCTCTCGTCTACAAAAAATAGATGTGTGCTTACTTCTTGGAGATTGACTCCGCCCAGGTAAGTGCACACCGTCAGTAGTATCTCTATAGACTTTATAGAGTATTTCCAATTGATAAATGATTTGTTATTTAAGAACATCTTTGGATATATCAGTTACTTGTGTTTCAACATTAATAGCATTTATGTGATGGACCATCCGGCCAGCCCTAAAAGCGACAAGAATAGCTATCGACAATGACAAACCCAATGATACAATATACTCAAATATAATCGTTTCCATAAAAATTTGCCATCATTTTTTTAGTCATACTTGTCCCTTAGCAGGCTCACTCTTGTCTTGCTTCATCTAAGGAATGATAAGTGCCAGGAGTCTGCCTCTAGCATCAATACATGTCCTAGTTATAAGCAAAGAAGCAGTGCTGTCTCCTTAGCGTTAGCGGCCTTATGCCTATTTCAGTATACACCCGTGTCAATATGTCTAGACTTACCTATACCCATGCTTACTTCTTCTTTGACTAGCTTGCTTCCCCTATCAAATAGAATGAGAATGACTATGTGCTTGGCCATCGTTAGTAAGCTCGTGTAGGGTAGGACCATCATCGAGCAAATGTTCCTTCAAAGGCGCGGAGCGTGCTATGGCAGATTTTCATCCCGCAAGAGGATGCGCCTAACTAAAACGCCAAAAGGCAGTGCAGCCCAATCTGTTGCTTTGCTTGTTGGGTCCACTTTTTGAAAGCTTCTTTGTTCGTAACATTATTAGTTACTCACTGCATTAGTGGTTACTCACTGGGTGGGTGCACCAACGGCTTTCTAGGAATTTGAGTTGCTCAATACAGACGGAAAGATTCTTCGTGAAATAAAAGAACGCAGCGATGGCAGGTGTCGACGAGGCAAAGGAAACCAGATCTTTTTTCTATGGTATGGCTCGGGTGGCCTAAGCGAAATCCCGAGATATGAAGGAGCCGATCAATCTACCCGCCGAGGTAAGCTTGCTCCTCACTTGAGTTGAAGCTGCCTCCGCTCCCCGCCGTTACACGTATTGATTTACTTTATCTTGACATACGATACGCATATATTTGCTAGAGATATCAATCGAAATAGGAGCTTTCGAAAATAGAAATCGATATATCCATGGTATTGAATGGACAAAAATTGAATGGGATTGTGGCACCCAAAGTGATACACTACGCCATGTTACTTAACAAAGAAATGATCAAGAATTTCATTATGGCATGGCGCTATAGGCCATCAATTCGAGTATAGGAGTAGACGCGGGCAATGGCAAAGAGGAACATTTGGATGGACAACCTCCAAGACACGAGTCACTACTTTAGAACTACGTTATTCTCAAGGCCGTACACATCCCGGGTTGAAGAAGGGACGATATCAAATAAATGCAATCTAAACCCCTTTAACAGATTAGCACATCTTAGCATTCCAAGCCGAGACTATTATGATTACTCACCAATTGGAGGAATCAAAGATCATTACTTGATGAAATTAAATTGCACTCTACTGATTGGACTTAACCGACTACATAAACCAGACAAGATTCTATACCGAGCTGACCTATCAACCAGACGGACCTGAACAACTGACCTGTCTGCTATTGTTATTGCCGAGCCTCCAGACCATACCAATTCAACGAGTTAGAAACCGGACCAAAGCTATTAATCGACTTGGCGTGCTTTCCTGACTGACAGACCAGACAGACCAATCCAACGAACTGACTTTGCTAGCTTATCGAGCCGAGGATACAAGACGGATCCATATAAGGATACCAAGAACCCAAGAGAAGAACCCCGGTTTATTAGAGAGATCCATTCTATTTCACTAGTTGGATTTACGTCTCGACCGACTGGCATCTTTGGACAAGAATAATAAGTATAAGTAGCAGCTTCCTATTCCTTAGTACTTTCACGTAGTGTAGTTTCTCAAACTAGTGCTTTTCTGGAATGGATAGAATTCCTCAACTCTAGGAAAACCTGGTGTGACAAATTCTGTATAATATGCAAAATTCGTTTCAGATAAAATAAATAAGTAGACTAGCTCTAGACCGGAAATCGAAACCCTCGAAACAAAAGACAGACAGGTATGAATCACTAAACCCGAGAGCTTCCTTCTCTTCTCCCAAAGCCAACTCTGGATTTCCTCCTTAGAAGAAAGTCGAGTGATGCTATCTCTCCTCTCCCGGCCCTCCGGGATGAAGAATGTCCAACATCCTCTTCTTGGATACCAGATTCCATCCTTATCCACCTGGCTAGAAGCTAGCTAGAAGATCGAATTTCTTGGAATGATTATCTTTGAGGTGTTTACGTAACTCATCCAGTCCAGCAATAGCTTGACCTGTCCAATTTCGAACGAATCAAGATATCCTATCGTTCCTGTAGCTATAGTAGCTATCTGTTCTTCCACTTGGAGAAGGTTTGATTGGGATTGTTTAAGCAATTCCCGTCATAAAAACAATGGATTCTGGCTAGTTTTATCGAGAGCAGAGGCGAATAATAGGCTTGTCACTCTATGAATTGAGCTAGTTCCTATTTGGATTTGCCAGCTACTTGTTGAATTGCGGCACATTTGAGCCGCTGATCCTACTCTGGAAAGTGAAATAACCACATGAATAGCAGGTCGAATTCCGGCATAGAATAGTTCCGCAGATAAGAAGATTTGTCCATCCTGGAGATGACATTAGTTGGAATATAGGCGGAAACCACTCTAGTTGGGCATACTCTCTTCGCCTAAAAGATAATTGCATTGAGTGGCTCTTTCTAAAAGGCGTGAATGCCAATCAAATCAACCCTATCCTGATGGAGAATAGAGATCCACCCACCCACCTTCTATATTCTCCCATCCCCGAGGGAAGACCACGCACGGCCGAGAAAGAAGTGTCTCAGATTCAAAATTTCGCCTAAGTCCCAACGTTAGTGGAAAGAGTAAGATAAGAAAGCTTAAGCGTGGTAGCCCACGAGACCAAATATGAGAAGTGATGTTTTGAAAGCTTCTTATTGAGTCCAATACTATCCTTTTGAAATTCTTGGTCCTCGGATCTAATACCATAACCAAAGCATCTACATGCTCATGCCGCAAACTATCACATAGGTCCTATTTCAGGTTCATTTACTTTCTCAAATAAGTAACTTTGTCTAATGTTCCCTAATCTAGTAGTTAAAACAACCACCCCCTGATCCGAAAGGAATGGGTGTTCCTGTGGCTTATTCAAAGGGCTTTCTAGTGAGTTAATGGGGAATTAGGGTATCACCCATAACCAGTTTGAAGATGCAAAAAATTTTGTTCTTGTCAAGGAGGGGGATTAGCTACACGACCAAGGAAGGCCTTTTTAGATTATTAATATTCTGACTGCTTTTCACTCTTGTCTAGATCTTGCTTTTGCTTAGAGGGCAGGCCGCAGGACAAAGCAAGAGCTTGAATGCGAGGGGCGCAGCGAATGTTTGCTTCGAAGGAGCCTGTGAGCCAGCGATAATTAGACCCGTTAGTTAGTAGGGACAACTTGAATACTCCGCCTGTGTCTAATCATCCACTCGACCAGCCAATGAAACGAATTGAGATGAAAGTGATCGAAAGTTATCTCCGTAGAAGGAGCTATGTTTGCGAAGGATCGAAGAGAGCGTTGAGGGCGCTAGCAACAGCGTGTTTGTTTCAACACAAGAAGTGCCGATCCAAACTTTAAGAACTCAATCGTCTGTCTGACCGAATCACTCGTTTATGGCTCGGATTCCAAGCCAGGGTTTAAAATAGCGGTGACCCAGCTAGTTGAAAAGTTTTTACTTGGAATACCAGACATGAGAGCCAGCTACAGAGACAGCTAATGATATCAAAGTTGATGAAACAAGAGAGTTTCATTCAATTCTTTTCAGAGTGTACGCCTATGATCAATAGTTCCTTACGTAAAGGATCTTTCCCTTCTCATATTCTATTCGAGAGTTATCAGTATTTGGCAAAGTTGTTCCTATCTAACAGAGGTTTATTGGATCAAATGAAAAAACATTGTTGAGAAATAGTAGCCACCCGAAGTAGAGGGAATCCAACCTTGCCCAGTCGATCTCAAGTGGCCCAAAGAAGTAATCTGAAAAGGGAAGAGCTTGTTTTGAAGGAACCGCACTCAAAGGTAATGTTTACTTTATCAAATCATTCTTACTCCTTGGTTACCCCTGATGAAACGAGCCTATTCATTTGACCATTCACTAGTTTGTAAACTGCGCCTACTTCATGCACAAAACTCCGCTCTACTTGAGGCTTGGCATGCTCGAAAAGAAAAAAAAAGCAGAGTCAATCTTTTCAAATTCCTTGCGAACAATACCGAAGACTTGCGGCGTGTAGTTGCTTGCGTGAGATTTCTCAAGATTGTAGAAAGGGGTTTTTAAAACATGTTCCTTCCGTCTGAGAGGCTTTGCAATCCAACCCAGTCTCCTTTGTGTGCGCGCACACGCAAGCCAAGTTGCACTTTTAATACCCCTGCCTTCCCGACCACCGATAGGCTGTGGGGCTTTGCACTTCGGCCCCATTGTGTGAATACCACATCAAGGTGACAGGATTCGAACCTATGGCCCTCTGTACCCAAAACAGATGCGCTGACCAGAATGTGCTACACCTCGTCCCCCCCTCAGAACATATGGATCTACCAGATCGATAAAGAAAAGAACCGCAGCGCTGTTGCCCACCCCGCCTTGGGCACGGGGAGGCGAGAACCACCGCTTTTAGGAAAGAAGCCTACAATTTGATTCTCGTCTTGTTTCACTTGCATTTTATTTCGTTCTGTCTCATTCTGAGAGTGGAATCGAACCACTCACTCTGTTTGGATTTCGAGTTCAAAGGGCCCAGCCAGCGAAAGAGGATTTACAGTCCCACACAGCCTGCCAGAACCTT